>JAODAL010016014.1:0-81993 GCA_025379985.1 Phyllomedusa bahiana | reverse complement strand
TTTTGGCGGTGAAAATGACGGTTTCTTGGAGTCACCACAGCTGAAAAACAACGCTTAATAACCCCTGGATGTAAATTGCGCCAAAGAATTGAGCCACCACAAACTACTAGCTTTGTAGCGTGTTACAATGCCGTGTTGTTTACGCTACACAACAAGAGAAAAAATTGTAATTAACCTTCGCTTGTGAATTATGCTACAGGAAAATTTTAATTTTTGGCGGTGAAAAAGACGGTTTATTTTTGTCACCACAGCAGAAAAACAACGCTTAATTAACCCCTGGATGTAAATTGCGCAAAAGAATTGAGCAGCCACAAACTACTAGCTTTGTAGCGTGTTACAATTGCGTGTTTTCTACGCTACACAACAAGAGAAAAAATTGTAATTAACCTTCGCTTGTGAATTAGGCTACAGGAAAATTGTATTTTTTGGCGGTGAAAAAGACGGTTTCTTGGAGTCACCACAGCAGAAAAACAACGCTTAATTATCCCCTGGATGTAAATTGCGCCAAAGAATTGAGCAGCCAAAAATGAAGTGGTATTTGTATTGTAAAAACGCTGTTTCTTTAAAAGAATACAACAGGAACTGGCTTAAATCCCCCTTGGATATTCAATGTGCTGTGAGCAGCTAGGATTTAAATGTATATGCAGCTGCAGTGGACGCACACTGGATTTCAGATCCAATACCCAAAAAAATCAGAAATAGAACGTTAAGAGAACAATCTATGAAACAAGCTGTGACACCCCACAAAAAATCGCTATATAAAAATCAGTTCTTCAGTAAGAGCTATCAGCCGCAGCAGCACCTTCCCTAGTCAGTACAGTGAGAGGAGTGTGAGCTCCCAGCGTCGCACCCGGACTTATATAGTGCGGTGACGTCACAGAATCCCGCCGGTCTCTGATTGGCGCAATCTCTGCACATGTCATGCAGGCTATGCCCTTCTTCCTCCCAGAGTGCTTTGCCCCATGTAGCGCCATGTGCTCGCAGCCATTTTATCAATGAAAAGCAAACTTCGTTCACCCGAAGTACCCCAAAGTTCGACTTTGTTTAGAACGAAGTTTTCCTGAAATTCTAAACGAATTCCACTTCATTAGAATCAATTCGCCCATCTCTAATCATATGTACCCTGTACATGAATTGTGCATATTCCCATTCAAACACATGGAACACTTTACATGTAAAATTGCAATTTTACACATCAAAATGTTCATTAAAAACACTATGTTAATCAGGCCTAAGACTGCTTAAAAAACACCAAATTACGTGATCCATCACTTTTATGCAGTTTTTTAGACAAAGTCACAAGTGAGTCTACTTCTAGCTTTGACTCAAAAAATTTGCCATAAAAAATGTTGCATGTGACACCATCCTAAGGGGACATTCAATCAACAGAGTAAAATTAAAGTGTGGAATCCACAAAGATTCTGCCACTGAAATCTATGGTGTCTGACACTTTTTTAACAAGTGCATGCTTATAACATGTGGATTTAGAGGGGGTTTTCAAATTTGGTTTTACAGGCAGTTTGCAGTCAGAAAGAGTCTTATTCATGCTTATTGGTTTTGGATGTCGATCTGCCTTAAATTCCACATGCAATACGTCTACAAATGTTTTGGACGCTTGTTGCATGAGGATCTTAAGCATCACATTGACATCAATGGTAAATTTCCATGCGTTCCTTTGGAGTACGACCAAAGAACGAGCATGTTCAAAGTTTTTTTGACTGTGTGTCGGTTTTGAAAGCCGCACATCACAAATACGATTCATATGAACTACAAGACATATTTTCTATTGAATTCAATGGGAATTGTTTTCTTACAGTTTTCAACAAGGATTTCAAGGCCGAATCCACATGGTATCTGCATAGAAATCCTTGTCTTGTGAACAAACTCTAAGGTACGTCCACACGGCATGGTGTCTTGGTCGGATTTTCAGAAGGTTTGTGGGTTTGGAAATCGCTTGAAAACCAACAAGAAACCATCCCCATAGACTTTAATGGAAAATCTGTTCAGTAGTCTACACTGAACGGATTTTCAGCTGGACAGCTTTTCAGTTGCTGACGTTCTAAAAAACTTAGAGCATGCACAATCCAATCTTCCTCCCAGTTTTTCTTCATTCTTGATGGAACATACATGTGATAAGTAATTTTTTTTTTTTTTTTAATGGTGTGAGCAGGCCCCATTGCAATTTTTGCTATGGGGCCCTGCTATTTGTAGTTACGCCCCTGGCTGAGAGGTTTAGTGCACCAGCGCTGAAGAATCAACCACAGAGATTTATAAGCTTGGGTCTTCCAAGCTTTACTCAGAAGATTTGTCACTCAGACAGACAGCAGGCACATTTCTTCCTATGTAGACAGTTCTTTTATAGGCTTCAATCACCTACACCTATTAATTCTTCATTTTCCACCAAGTCTTTTCCAAATATATACCTCTCATCACTACTTCGCTCTGTGGCAGCTAAGCAGGTGCTTTTTCTTCCCAGCTGTTGCCCCCTAAAGACAGTATGGTCTGATGTGGTAGCCTAGAAATGCCCCCAAAGTCAGCTAAAGCCTCTCTTTCTTTTCACTGGCATTGTCTCTTCACATGCCAAAAGCTTGTGAATGACGCCTTGCTGAAACCCGAACAGGCGTCTTACAACCCACTAACAGAACTGGCTCAGCACATGACAGACCCTCCTTATAACTGTGTTAACTGATTGGCTGCAGGCCCAGCTATGCCATTGCACCCCCTGCCCAAGTCAGTTAATCCTTTACATACCAGTATATGCACTGTACACAATTTTCATATTATACACAACATACATAATATAGATATGCCACTTTTCATAGGGGTGGGGTTACCCCCTACACATCACTGGTGGGCTAAAGAAAGTGTCATTGCCGATATTCCTGGTCATCTAGGGCAAAGAAGGGTTTTCTACCAGTCTCCCTGGTGATCTAGAAAAGAGAAAGGGTAAATATAGAAGTCTCTGGTGTTACTTGGCAGAGAAATGATTCATTTCCTAGTCCCTGAATAGCTGAGGTAGCCTCCTGTGGTGCAAATGTTACCTAAGTGCAGTACAGCTTATTAAAGGGTTTTCTGACTACAATTATTAGCTTTCAACATGTAGGTAAAGGTAATTGAAGGTTTCCTTGTGAGACCCTCGGCAGCGGGTAACACAGTAGACTAGAAAGAGGTAGAAAATCACAAATTAAAATGTCATGCCTGACCTCACCAACATGTTTCACCAGCTAACTGGCTTCATCGGGGGACAGACCTTAAATTTGTGATTTTTACCTCTTTCTACTCTACTGTGTTACCCGCTGCTGAGAGTCTCACAAGGAAACCTTATATGTTTCATGCCCATTAGATTAGTGATGACTGCCCAAGTAAAATGTTTGGATTTCTTTTTGGAGTTAGCAAATCACTGTATATATAGGGTTTCCCTGCTAAAAGGTGGTGCTCCACCAGACTTGATAATAGAAAAGGAGTTATTCCTTCACAATTAGAAAGGGACAATTTGAGAGGTTAGAAATTAGGTTCTTAAAATAGTGTGCAAAGAGTTTAAGTGTTATATATAATAAAAGTTAAGTTTTAGTGTTTTATAGATTGAGAACTGATACAGTATAAGTTTGCCTATGGCAAAACAGTAAATATAGTTATTAAAAGTCACTCTTGGTTCTCTTGCTAGATTCCCATTTTTTTAAGACTATTTGAAGCTGCATGTGACTCTGTGAAACAGCATGCTGTGTGGTCAGGCTTTTGGTACTTATGGAACACTGCTGAATTCCTTTAGTGCTCTGAATAGCCAAATATTACATATTTTTTCACAGTTTTGGCTATTAGAAGTACTGACAATATAATGTCTTTACCTAGGGCTGCATATTAAGTCAATAGGTCAATTTTAAAAAGAACTCCAGCTATGCTTAGGTGCTAAAGTCAGGGTCTAAATCACACTGAACACCTTTGGGATGTAGTAAAACGGTAGATTCATATTATAATGGACATCTGCCAACATCTGAAGGATTTCAGCCCAGACCCAAATCTCTCAGGGTAGAGTCAGATGGTCGGGTAACTGCATGTGGACAAAACAACTTTGTTGGCAATATCACGGTTTCACCGCCAAACTTCCATGGTCATTAGTGGTCGTATTCTGTCATGTCTAACATTACCCTCAAAGTTTTAGATTTCAGAGAGTGACTGAGAGCATCAATTATATTAATAGTATAGTAGATTATTAGTAATTGTTTTAATTGGAAACTCATGGACTTAATATGAAGTAACGAAAAAATACACTTGTTGGATGTTATCTATAGAATTTAGCTTGGAATAAGTGAGTCATGTGTATCATTTATATCTCCGTTTAATAGCTGCTTTACAATATGTCCTATAAATAGCAAGTAGTTGGTCTAGTTTGCATACCAACCTAAGAAAATCCTGTGATTTTTAAAAGCCCATCGTTAAAGGTCACTTTTGCACGAAGAATTCCTAAATTGCTGTGTCAAATTAACAGGCTGTATTCTAATTACTTTCATATATTACTAGAATGGCTTTCATGGTTAAGTAGCCTCGAATAGTATTCAGAGGTTATATTCTGAATAACCCTAAGGTGCTTTCTTTTTTAAGAAGATGTACTAGACATCTTGTCACCTTTGTTACATTACTTACTTGACTGACAGACCTGAAGATTCAATATTTTTTAACTGATAACATTTTTTGGGGTACTGCTACCTGAAGAAGTGCATTATCCATGGTTTAAATAGACATTTTTTCCTCAGAAATCACCCTGCCCTAATTGCAGGGGGTAGCCTTGTCACACCACCCTGTACCATATATACCAGTTAATTTTTCTAACCTTTCTAACCTAAATATGGAGGAAAAAAAGTAGGTCTTCTGCAGTTTCTACCAGCAGAAATAACTCAAAAAGCTATTGTCCACTTTAATACTGTAATACTAAAACACAGTTGCCCAAATGTATGAAAGTCGCTGCACCAGAATTCTGGCACAATTTGCACCGTACATGCTTTACACCACATCTATGATTTAGACAGTTTCTAGACACTTCTGTGTCTCGTCCAACAAAGGGACATGGCTGAACATGAAAGGAGACGTGTCTTAGGCTATGTTCACACGGCTTATTTGCGGGGCGTAATTACGCCCCGCAATTACGCCATGTGGACGGGGGCGGGAGCGGGGAGCCGGCACCTCGCTGGCCCATAGACTATCATTACTAGCGGTGTGTATACGCCACTAGTAAATGACATGTCTCTTATCTCCCCCCGCGGTGGATTCGCCGAGCAGGGAGAGGAGACGTAATCCATTGTTCTCTAATGACTGGGATGTATTCCAGCCATAATTCGCACAGTACGGACTGAATTACAGACTGAAATCTGTCCCATTTTAAGCCGTGTGAACATAGCCATAGCGAGAGCCAAAAATGTGCCCAAATTTGGACGCAGCTAGTGGCATTCAGTAGAGTAAGCCAACTTAAAATTGGAGTAAGGTTGGACTAGGCACTAGATTTATGAACAACATAATAAATAAGGAGAATTGTAAGACTGTCTAGTCTAACTTAAAACTATCTTAGATTTAGACACTATTGATACATCTGTTCCTGTAAGTTTAATTGCATGCTTAGAAAACAGTTCAATAGTAAATATCCATTTTTAAAGTGATTGTGCCACCATACACATTGATGACATATTGATAGGGCCGCTTGGCATCGAAAATCCTATTGATATCAAGACCACTCCTTGACCACCCCTCCATTCAAGATGGAGATGTTTCGGGGCTTGTTCTCCATATAGTTATGGGTCCCAGAGGTGGGACCCATACCTATCACACATTGATGGTATATTCTATTGATATGCCATCAATACGGATGGTGGAACAACCCCTTTTTTTCATGAAAATTAGATCACAATTGATCCTTTCTCATCAGTGGGTGTTTACATCACATTTTTCCCTTTTGCTTTGGGAAAGCTCACAATGTGCATGCTAAACATCTCCATAGAGGTCTATTTTCAATGGCCAAAGAAGTGTCCTATAGGCCTCTGTCTTGATGGTATACCTCCATGTACCACAATTGATGTAATAGATTAATGAAATATATCACTCTTTTATTAAAGGTTCCCATTGGATATTATACACAAATCCAAGCACATATATTAGCCATTGTTTGCTGGATGCCACTGTATGACAGCTGAAGTTTTGAAGATGCTCACTTGTCTAGCCATCACCTTTTTGCCCTTGTCAGTCACTCAGATCTTTACTCTTACCTTTTTCTCAGCTTCCAATTCATCAGCTTTGAAAACTATTTACCTTCTGCTTTAAATATCCTGCCCCATTGACAGGTGCCTTAGTCACAAGATAATCTATGTTATTCACTTTACCTGTCAGTGGTTTTATGGTTATGTCTGATTACTGTATGAGTTCTATTGTCATCTCTGAAGTATAGCAAAAAACATATTATACTTTTTTTTTACGCTCTATTTAAATTTAATCATTCTATGATATGATTTTATATAAATAGCTACAGGCTTGCTGCAAGCAAAGAACTTGCTAATTAACTACAGTTGTAGATATTTTAGGTCCGTGGGTAGTCAAACAATCTATATCAAAAAATTATTCCCAGTAGGAGGCAATAGTATTTCCAGTGATAAATGTGAAAAATCACACAGGTGCAGATCACTAACTAAACAATTGCCCACATACCAATTCGTGAGATGAACAATTGCCTAATAAAAAAAAACAAAACTGCACATTGAATAAGGACCAGTTCACAGCAGTATGCAGAATGACCATAGTATTACACAGGGAAGATTGCATAGATGCAAAAACACTGATAAACAACCACTCACACACCTACTATCCATAAGGGTGATTGTTAGTATTACATTTGCATACAGATAAGGCTTAGGGTGCAAATTGTACGGTTACGTTTGGTACACCTTGCTTGCTTTCAACCAATTGATGATGCCCTTATAATTTGATTGAGAGGGTTGCCCAGCATATTCCAAGTGCCCAACGCAAAATACACACACCTTTTACTCCCCAGTATCACAGGGCAAAACTTCATAGTGGGAAAATATCAACTATAAGGTATTAGTTGATGTTTTGGGCAAAATACTCAAGCTTGCAACCCACGTCAATTGTCCTCATTGTCTTGCGAGTCCCTACATTAACTTTACCAGCAATTTACAAAAATTTTTTAAAATCAGTGGAACTAAAATAAGTTTTGTAATTCTGTCACTTTTCTATCACGGACGTTTCTATATAGGTGATATATAGTTTTAGGGTTGTAGGGGAGGGGCTAAAAGTTGTGGTTTGGGCTAAATATTTACTTCATTAATTATTTTTTTTTGCGTGGATGTTTTTGTTTGTTACTTTTTTTAAAAAAAAAAATGACTTTGGGTGCATTTTTTATGGTTAGTGGCAGTATAACCCCTTACCGCCGCAGCCAGTTTTCCTGACAGATTCCCATTTTCTTTAAATCTGACATGTGACACTTTATGTAAGAATAACTTTTGACACTTTTACCTTTCCATGTGATTCAGAGATTGTTTTCTCATTACACATTGTGCTTTAATTTACTAAGAAATGTTGGTCTATCCATACAATCTTTATTTATGAAAATATCGTGAAAATTTGGAAAAATTTACCATTCAAAAAAAAACTTTAAAAATTTCTATGTGTAACACAAATAGTTATTCCACTCAAAATAGTTTGTAACTAGCATCTACCATATCTCTACTTTCAGTTGGCATCATTTTTAAAATTTATTTTTTCTTTACGACATAAGGGGGCTTAGAAATGAGTAACTTAGTAGTAATTTTTCACATTTGCAAGAAAATTTGCAACATAGATTTTTCTTAGGGACCAGTCCAATTCTAACATGGTTTTGAGGGGCCTATATGTCAGATACTCCAATACATGTCTAAGAAACTGCACCCCTTAAAGTATTTAAAACAGTGTTTAGGAAGTGTGTTAACCCATCAGATATTTCACAGAAATTAAAACAAAGTGGAGGTAAAAAATAAAAATTTTACTTTCTTTTGCAGATTTTCAATTTTTATCCATTATTCACTGGAACATGGTAGATGTGATCAGGGAAATGCAACTCAATATCGATTCCACAGATTCTGCCGTTTTTGAGCTTTCCCATATGTGGCCCTAATGCACTATTTGGCTGAACCACAAGCCTCAGAATAGGAGGAGCACCTACCGGACTCTGGGTTTCATTTTCATTATGATTTTCTTCAGGCACCCACTTCAGGTTTGCGGACACCCTAAGGTGCTAGAACTTAATATATTCCCCTTAAAAGACTCCATATTGGAAACTTATATTGCATCCCTTAAGGAATATATCCAGGGGTGCCGTGATTATATTGACACCACAGGTTTTCACAAATATTTAGCATTAGGCAGCGAAAATTAAAAAAAATATATATTTTTTTTTCCAACAATCTGCAATTTTAGCTGAAAATATTAAATTTTTCCAAGGATTCCTGGAAAAAAAAGCATCCCAAATTTTGGTACACAATTTATTCCAAATTTGGCAATACCCTACGTGTGGGTGTAAACTGCTGTTTGGGCGCATGGCAGGGCGGATCGCTACAATTACAATGATAGAAATTTTATATAGTTTTTTATGTGTTATTACTTTTAAACAATTTTAGAATTGCATTTTTATGTCTTCAAGTCTGCAAGTTATAACTTTTATTTTTCTGTATATGGAGCTGATTTTTGCGGGATGAGTTGACGGTTTATATTGGTACCATTATAGGGTTCATGTGATGCTTTCATCACTTTTCATTAAGATTTTTGTGAGGCATTTTGATCAAAATACAGCAATACTGGTAGTGTTTTTTACAGCAGTCACCTTGTGGTATAAATCACATGCTAGCTTTACTCTGCAGGTCGATAGAATTACAGTGATACCCAATTTGTATATTTTTTATATTTTGCTGCTTTCACACAATAAAACTTTTATTCAAAAAGGAAAACCCATTTTTGAGTTGATGTTTTTATTGGTATCATTTTGACATTCCTACGAGTTTTGGATTGCTTTTACATTAATCTCTTGAAAAGCAGGGTGAAGAAAATACTGCAATCCTATTCAGTTTTTTATTTTTAACAGCATCAAATGTGCAGTATACATGACAAGTTAGTTTTACTCTGTAGGTCAATACAATTATAGTTTTTTATGCTAAAGTATTTTAAAAAAGTGTTTTATTGTGTTAAACAATATTTATGTAATGCTGTCTTCTGATAGCCATATCTTTATTTTTCCATATACAGAGCTGTGTAAGGGATTTTTTGAGATGAACTGACATTTTAATTGGAACCACTTTGGTGTTATATATGAGTTTTTGATCGCGTTTTATTCCATTTTATGTGCTGCAGGATGAACAAAACTCAAAATTCTGTGATTTATTTATTTTTTTTGCTGTTCACCAGCAGCTTTATTACGCAGGTTGTTACGCACGTGGCGATACCAAACATGTGTACTTTATTTTTGCCATTTTTTTGGAATGATGGAAAAGGGGAAGAGGGGGATGTATGTGTTTTTATTTTATTTTTCATATTTGTGTTTTATTTTTATTTTTTGAACTTCATTTACTTTTTCATATTTTTTTTAACTTTTCCCCATAGGGGAATTGTATCAGTGATCTTCAGATCACTGATACAATAGTGATCAGTACAAAGCAGAACTGTTAAAATGTATGGAGGTCTGGAGACTTAACACCTTCAAAAGGCAAAACCTCTTGCTATTTCACAACATTGAAAACCATGCCTTAGATTTACTTCCCCCTAAACTAGTTTTCTCAACTCCAGTTCTCAAGACCCATCAACAGGTCACGTTTTCAGAATTTCCTCAGTATTGTACAGGTGATATAATGATTGTCAGTGCATTCTGTGGAAGATCCTGAAAACATGACCTGTTGGTGGGTTTTGAGGACTGGAGTTGAGAAACACTGCCCTAATCAATTGTTTTTTTTCTTCAGAAGACCAGGAGAGTATCTTTTGAAGAGTGTCTTATCAGTCTTTCAGGCCACTCATCTTTGCTAGGGCAATAGAAGGTCATTGCCCTTCTTAACATTACATATAGAATAATATCTCTGTTTCTAAAAGATTAACAATCCGGCAGTGCAATTGTTAATGATATCAAAGTTTTCTTTGAATTTAATAAAGGGTCTTTCTCTCCTTTGTTTCTTTGGGACTGCTTTAGGGCGTATACTGTATAAGGGGACTCATGTTTAAACAGTCGATTCAATTAATATTAAAAGATTTAGTAGAGCGCACGTCATAGCAAGTCAAAGTAAAAGTAGAACCGGGGCCCTAGAGAATGGGTATATTAATAATCCAACATGGGAGAATGAGCAAGAATGGGGGAAGGCTCAATATCTGTATAAAGATGTGATGTGACAGAAGACAAAGGATCAGTTACACTGTTCTGAAAGTGGATATTTTTTTTTAGAGATGAGTAAACCTAGATAACTGCTAACGTCTATAATTAATAAGCAAGGCTCTTCGGCTTAGGCCCATGCTATCAGGAATTCTCAGGGTAGTAATATAACAGACCCTCATTTCATAGCACAGGAGTTTGCTGAATTTTAGGAGTTTTACAGTTCTCAAGTGTACTATAATATTAATAATTTGAGAAGTTGTTTAGATACCATTTCAGTCCCTAAGATATCAGTACAATACTGTGATGTTCTGGATGGTCCCTTAACGGAATCAGCTAAGGCACTCCATCAGTCTGCCAAGAATCAAGCTTTCCAATTACTGGGAATGTGAAATCAGAAAATAACCTATCGTTTAACTCAATATTTTATGTTAAACACATTATTTAAGAATTTTTGATATATTTTTTTTTTTTTAATTTTCATATCTCATCAATATTTAAAAAAAAATAACAATCCTGAAATTCTACAGGCCTAATAATAATATGACACTTACTGTTTGTTGGAGAAAGCTTTTCAACAGTTTCTTCATTATCAGCAGAAGCAGGATTATACTGAATGGTGACACCAATGTGTAGATAAGAAAGGATCCATCATTCACAAAAGGAGATAGTAACAGCTCATCCTCCCCATATCCCTGCACTCTGACTTTTTCCCAGGTCAAAGATCATGCCTAGAAAACTCTCCTATAAGGGTCAGTAGTTCTGCCCCTATTCACAGGCTTCTTTGTCCATGTAGCTGCAGTAGAACATGCCTCTAAATGCTGTTAAAAGCAAGTCAGACAAAATGGCTGCACCTATAATCATGTAAAGAAAACAGAATAAACCAATCTCCAATCAGAGAATAAAAAACGGAAGAAAAGAATATGTATCAATATCTTATTTTAATTTGTAAAAAAAAAAATATTGGTGATACATTCTCTTTAAAAAAGGATCTTTATTTAAACCAAACAGGTCATATATACACTCCGGGTATCCCCTTCCAACTCTCCTACTTCATTCCAACTTAAAGATTTATCAATTTCTCTAGCAGTATCTTCCATTAAATATCCTCCTATCTTTGGCAAAATCTTTAATAAATTGGAAAGACAGTTAAACTTCTCTCTATCACTTTAAGCAAAGTGTCATATCATAAAAATGATGACATTTTCTAAACTTCTCTATTTGCTGCAAACAATTCCGCTATTTCTCAAGAACAGTGATATTTCTAGACTCCTCTCTACCTTTTATTCCTTTTTATGGAACAAAATGAGGCCTCACATCATGATTTCAAAACTGATGCTTTCTTAAGAAAAAGGAGGTTTAAAGGAGTGTTCAAGGCCCTAAAATTGCTTCTTTGTCCATCGGGGTATGACTAAAAATACAAGCTAAGACTCATACTTACCTCCCAGATGCTCCAGTTCACTCCAGGCTGACTTTACATTCATCCTCGCTGAAGAAGTGAATGGACTTGATTCAGGCGACAGAGGTCACGTGCAGGTTGTGGCCTGTGATTGGCTGTAGCCGTCACGTGAACGATGAACGCTTACTGCTTAATTCCTGGTCGAACGCATTCGCAGCCAGGAGAGCGTCTGAGAGGTAAGTATAAGTCTTCTATTTTTACTCATATTCCAATGGACTAATAAGCAATGTTAGGGCCCAGAACACCCTTTTAAATCTCCCTGATATTAGAGCATACAATTTGGCTAGTCTTTTAAGACTGCACAGAGTGGATAAAGGGTACATCTGAATATTCCAATTTACAGACTGAAACTGCCTTAGCAGCCCCTTGGTCCTTAATTAACCTATTACACGTAAAATTTTCCACATTACCCAGGGCAGCGCATACCAGTCTTCTTCTTAGAGACACGATAGGGGCATGGAAGGTCAGAAGGTCTCTTTTCCGACTCTCCTATAAATTCTGCAAATATTGATCTATGTGGGGTCATCCAGAATTTCAAGCAGGTCTGGGTAATGTTCAATTTAATCTCTGGCAAGATAAAGGTATTTCACTAGTCAACTATTTAACAGTCAAACCAAATGACTGTTGTCATTTGAGGATTGTTGCTCAAACTATGGTCTTCCAGAATCCCATTTAGCTTTTCTTTAGGCTGCTGCTTTTCGCAAGTCTTAAATTGGGAAATGTGAGAGTGTCTCTGAGATCAATGGGGAGAAAAACTTCCTCCTAAACTATTCAAACTAAACTATTTCCCAATCAGAATGTTCTCTGGAAAATCTTGATGTCTAGCGATTTGCAAATCCATACATAATGAAAAATGGAGGAATACATATTTTTGCCTTGCACGTCCTTCTATTTTTGGATTCAACATACCACTTCACCCAGCCTGCCCTAACCGCATAACAGCATGCATCAAATGTAGTGCTCCTTTCATTAATTTTTCACAGTATTTGATCCTGTTCTCATACAAGAAATTTCTGGAAGAGCCTTGTCCATCTACTTCGAGTCAAACTCTCAGCCAAACTAGCTCTTGATCCTATACAACTTTAATTTCATAACCTCCAGCATTATACTAAGAACCAAATAGTCATCCATATTTCCTCAATTGCTGCCAAGTGGTTGAAATCTTCTCTACCGTCACTTCAAGATGTTATTCAGGTGCTTATACACTACTCGGAAATGGACATGATCGAGACAATTAGAACTAAAGAAACACAACTAATTTTTTTAAAAAGTGAGAGAAATATATTTGCAGCTTTTACTCAACCTAAGATATCAAACAAATTAGGCAACTGTTTTTGTTTACCTCTTGGTACCTTTCTTCGCAATTGGCTGGTAGCTCGTTTCTACTCAATATCTCAAACACAGGGAACTCTGTAGGCTCGCAATCTTAAAGTTCTATGACCTATATGAACTCAGATACACTTGCTCCTTTGATTTATCTATATATAACTGCAGACCTACTTAGTTTTACTTTAAGTTGTCTTTCTTGGTTTATTTTGTTTTCTCTTTGGTATTTCTTTCTACCACATCCTTTCCTCATGACTTTAATCCATGATTTGAAGCCTGCCTGATTTTTGATCTATTGTATCATTGTACAAGCCTTATGTTATAAGCCTTTATTGTCAATTAAGTCATGTATGACCATCCATCTATTCTGTTTTCTCAGATTTTTAACATTTTAAGTAAAAACTTTGTTTAAAAAAAGGATCTTTACAGGTTGGACTTTTTTAATAGCTTATCTAAATACAAAGGATTAATTATTAGATTAGCAAATTGGTTTAACAATACACTTAGAGCAAACAAGTTTTATACGTAATCTAACACTTTAATGATAGGGGCACTCATGATCAGGGGCGTAACTACCGCGGTAGCAGACGTAGCAGTTGCCCCAGGACCCGGGCCGCTGGGCAGCGTTCAGAGCAGAGCTGCCCGGCGGCGCCCCGCTCTGTTAGCAGGCGTTGGCCCACAGTGCTGACGTGGGCAGCGCGATGACGTCACATTATCGCGCTGCCCGCGCTGAGCACAGAGGCTAGAGCGCGGCGCATCGGAGGATCGTGGACAGAGGTAAGTAATCTATTTCTTATTTTAGCTGCCTATAATGCCTGCCTATAATGTCCCAAACCTGCCTATACTGCCCCAAAGCCTGCCTATAATGCCTCAAACCTGCCAATAATGTCCCTATAATGCCCCAAAGCCTGCCTATAATGCCCCTATAATGCCCCCAAGCCTGCCTATATACCCCCCAAGCCTGACTATATACCCCTAAGCCTGCCTATATACCCCCAAGCCTTCCTATATACCACTCAAGCCTGCCTATATAACCCCACGCCTGCCTTTATACCCCCAAGCCTGCCTATATACCCCGCAAGCCTGGCTGTATACCCCCAAGCCTGCCTGTATACCACCCAGCCTGCCTATATACCCCAGCCTGCCTATATACCCCCCAGCCTGCCTATACAGCCCCCTCCAAGCCTGCCTATAAAACCCCCAAGCCTCCCTATACACACCCCCTAAGCCTGACTATAAAGCCCCCCCCTATGCCTGCCTATATATCATCCCCTAAGCCTGCCTATATAGCCCCTATAGCCCCCCTAAAGCTTGCCTGCCTGTATAGCTCCCTTGAAGCCTACCTGTCTACTTATATGGGACCCCTATAGCCCACCTAACCCCTGTCTACCTGTATGGCTCCCTTTGGCTACCTAAACCCTACATGCCTGCCTGCCTATTTGGGGCCTTTAGCCTATTTACCTACCTGTCTACCTATTTGGGCCCCACCTATAGCCTAGCTACCTGGGGCCCACCTACAGCATACCTACCTACCTGGGGCCTAAATACTGTCTACATAGTGCCAATCTACCTACAAGTAGCCTACTTGTTACCTAATTGGGACCTGCCTAACTACTTAGCATCTACCTACCTACCTGGGGCCTATTTACAGCCTACCTACCGACCTACCTACCTACCTACCCTACGCCTCCTAACCTACCTACCTAGGGTCTACCAACCTATCTAATGGGGGTCTACCTGCTTATATGATTCGGAGGAGTACAGGTCATAGCTGTAACGCAATCTCCAGGGGGTGAATCCTTTGTTCCACCCCTCCAGGTGACTGTGCGTCTAAGATATGGCCTGTACCCACTCTCCCACCCATGGGACGTTTGTACAGAGGAGGGGAGGGGGCAGTGAAAAAAGGTGCTGAAAAAGTGAGGATTCTAATATATGGGTGTCCAAATCTACAGGGATGAGTGGCGGTCGGGAGAAGTCATCATGGCGGTCTGGACCAGATGCAGAACAAAAGGGAAAGCCAATGACTCACTGGAGAAATGTCACCTGTGAGTCACAAGACGTAACTGCACTGTAATCACTTATATGTCTGCAGAGTCTGTTTATACCTATCTAACACTATATGGTCACTGAATGGAGGTAACATACAGTTTGTAGGGCACTTGTGTACACTGGTACATACCACTATATCGTCACTGTATGGAGGTAATATGCAGTCTGTAGGGCGCCTGTTTACACTGGAATCTACCACTATATGGTCACTGTATGGAGGTAATATGCAGTCTGTAGGGCACCTTTGTACACTGGAATCTACCACTATATGGTCACTGTATGGATGTAATATGCAGTCTGTAGGGCACCTGTGTACACTGGAATCTACCACTATATGGTCACTATATGGTCAATATTGATCTTTATTCAGTAAAAGTATTGGGGTATTATTCAGTCAGTATGTGGTGGTAATTTGTGCTCGTGTTCTGGTGGTATAATCAGGTCCATATGCAGTAGTGTTATTGGTAATGTTGGACTTGGTATAGTGAGATTTGTTTGGTAGTGGTATGATAGTGATATGTAAGGTGAGGTAATCACTCCTTGTTTTACTGCATTGCTTAAGAGGTCACGGTAAATGTTTGTAGTCGGGGAGGAGGAGAAAGTTTGCTATGGGGCCCAGGCTTCTCTAGTTACGCCCCTGCTCATGATGTATGCAAGAGGCTCAAAGACTAAGTTCACTTCATACCTGGTGGGTGCCAGCTGTTACTAATAGTTAATAACCACGTCTAGTGGGTGGGATTGGTAATAATTCTGACCCTGTCCATTTTACCACTTAGATGCTGTGGTCAGTGTGGCCATGGCATCAATGTTGTGGTGACCAATTTTGCTGTCCAGACAGCCCCCCTGCCACATGAATGTAGGATGCTGTTTGCTTGCAATGGCTGGGAGCCTTATAAAGGTCCCCAGGGCTGTCATCTCACTACTCTTATTACACCCTGCCAAAGATCACTAAATTGAGATTATACTGAAGCAAATAAGAACTGAAGTATAATGTACAAGTTATCAATCAATAAAAATATATATTTTTTAAAGTTCTTTTATTTATGATACATTAAAAATAAACAAAAACAGATATCAGAATTGGCATCTCCGCATTCAGAAAAGTCCCAAATACAAAATTTTGCACATTACATACCATTAAAAAAAGTAACCAATCGTTGTCTTATGGTCATCAGTGAAGACCTTCAATGTTGTGCAATGGCCATTTTTGTGGAAGATACAGGATTTAAATGAAACTGGTAAAAAGTGTATTCATGAATGCTGTTCTGTTGACAGCATCAATGCTTTTTACTTTGTTTTGAAGCATTAGACCTCCCCTTAAATATTTGAATTGATAACGGAATCTATTGTGTTTCAAATCAGAACAGACAGAAATATAAGCAGACGTGTCTATGGCACCTGGAAAAACAAGATGTCATTGTATGTGGATGACATGCACCTTCTATTGCACACGTGTCAAACTCAAGGCCAGGGGGCCGAATCTGGCCCTCCACGCTGTTTAATGTGGCTCAGGAGAGCATAGACACAACTGTTGTGCAACTCACAGTTGGTGGCACAGCTCTGAAAGCCCTACCTACACACCTAACCACCCTCCAATAGCCCTTCGAGGGCAACCACAATGCTGTCTTGGGCCACGGTGAAAATTAGTTTGACACCCCTGAGAGACCCAGAATTTCATATGGACATACAGTACAAGTAATCTAGTGATTTCACATGCTGAGAACTAATTGGCATTGTTATCTTCCTATACTTCTGGGTTACAAGATCTCAAGACTTAGAGGTTTTTTGTTGATTTGAAATTTGACCCATTTATTAAATCACTTAGTGAAAGACTTGCTGCACTAACAGAGATAAGTCCAGTGTATTCATCAGTTACCACTGCCACCCACGCACCCACCCAACAATGATTGACACATTTTCTATCTGTTCCTAGGTAGGAAAGCTGACAATCAGTGACTGATGGGTGGGGCTGGTGGCAGCTCATGAACGTAAACAGCAGGTGTATCACTACCTTATGCAGACCTCAGGGTGGCAGAAGGAAGCTGGTGGGTTTCATTTAAGATGTAAAGTTATAGCATGGACAAATTGCTCTTGGAAAGAGCATCTAGGATTACTTAAGTTAAGATGGTGGTTATGTCTAAGGTTTCACACTTTTTGGTAACTCCTCTGTCTGGATTCCCTACTTTGAATTAAAGTTATATTCCATTGATTCTCCATTTAAAACTTCTTCTAGCATCAGTCTGGTGTAACTAAGAAGTAGACATTGTGGGCCACATGTATGAAATTTGGCATTTAAACGCCAAATTTCATGCGCATTATAATGGCATAGAATGTGCCTGATTTATGAACCCGCTCTACAGCGGGTCATAAATCAGGCGCATTCTAGCACTTGGACAACACTTCTGTCTCAGGTAAACCACTGCTGGAACAGTGGTTTACCTGTTCCAGCAGCAATGCACCTAGAATTGCAGTAGTGAAGCTATAAATTTATAGCTTTGTACAGTTCTATTGCGCCATGCCGTCCGCACACCCCCCGAAATCAGGTGCATTGCAAAGTGCCGCGGGAGCTCTGTAATGCACCTGATAATGGCGCTCCGGAGGATTTGCGTTAATGTGAACGGGGCTGCATTTGATGTCGGGCTGAAAATACGCCAGACTTCTGGAACAGACCCATTAATACATGTCCCCCTGTGAGGTTGGTATGATAGCAGAAGGCAGGTTTCACATGTTAGTTATATGTTTGATAATGCTTAACCCCTTAAGCCGAACGCCTGAAAAGTAGTTAATGACCAGAACATTTTTTTAGTTTTTGCCTCCTTGCTTTTAAACAGTTGTAACTTTATTTTTTCAATGACGCAGTTGTATGAGGCCTCGTTTATTCGAGACAAGTTGTACTTCATAAGGGAATAGTTTAAGTACACTAATAAATAATTGCAGTATTTTTTTTTTACAAAACATTTTTTAGTGTTTTTTGTTTTACACCATTCACATTTCACACTTAATAACTTGTTAGATTAATTCTACAGGTTATTACGGTCATGTGGAAATCAAATATGTAGGTTTTTTTGTGCGTGTAATTTATGTACAATTATTTTTTATTAAATATTTATTTTTATTTTATTATTTATTTTTTTTATTTTTTTTTACACTTTTTATGTTTTTTTTTGTACTTTTTTTTTACTCCCATGAAGGGAAAACTGTTTAACATTTTTTTAATTTTTTTTTTTTTTACACTTAGTAGTGTATTAGCATATTCATATATGCTAATACATGCTAATACATGCTAATCTGTGTCAGTTTGACACAGGCAGTGATTAGAACAGCACACAGTGCATCCTGGTCACTGGCTGGATACACAGACAGCTCTGGGGCCACGCTAGGTCCCCAGAACTGACTGTGCACCGTTCCCTGAGCTCCGTCGGTGAGCGGGTGATCCGATCACCCGACAGAGCAGGGGATCCCTTTGATTGCGCTGCGATAACGCACCGCCGCAATCAAAGGGTTAAAGCATCGGGTTGCGGAGGTTTCCTCCGCTCCCCGATGCCTGCAGGACATGCTCTTGGATCGGGGCTGTGCAGTACAGCCCCGATCTCAGCACAATTGCAGCGCCGGGTGCCGCAAACCCCGATGTCTGCAGCAACGTCAAAAGACGTCACTGCAGACGAACGACCTGAAATGCCCGCCGTCAAAAGACGGTGGGCGGTCGTTAAGGGGTTAAAGGGGTTGTCTCACTACAAGGATTGCTTTTTATGTTAAAGATCTTGCAAAAACAAGTCACTTTGCAATATGTGTCCATTAACAGTGTCCTACCTATTTCTAGATATCCCCTCTTGTACGGGCTGCATCAGCTCCTCAGGTCGCTATAGCTACAGACCTGTTTGATCTCTCATGATAGGCTGCAAGCACGGGTTGCTATAGCTACAGACCTGGCTTCTACTGCAGCCTAATAGAATCCAGTTATCATGCCCCTGAATTCAAAATGAAACCAAGAAAACAAGACGAATCATTGTAGTGAGACAACCCCTTTAAGAAAAGATGGAGATGTTACTGTTTCAACATTATTCTTAGTTGTGTTTGAGGTACAGAGGGGAATATATGTATTTGATACACTGGCGATTTTGCAAGTTTTTCCAGCTACAAAGAATGGAGAGGTCGTAGGTACACTTAAACTGTGAGACGGAATCTAAAAAAAAAAAATCATGTATTTAATTTGCATTTTATTGAATGAAATAAGTATTTTATCAGCAATAATTCTGGCTCTCACAGACTTGTTAGTTTTTCTTTAAGAAGCTCTCCTACTCAGCATTAATTAGCTGTATTTGAACTTTGAACTTTTTACTTGTATAAAAGAAACCTGTCCACACACTCAATAAATCACACTCCAACCTCTCCACCAAGACCAAAGACCTGTCTAAGGACACCAGGGACAAAATTGTAGACTTGCCCAAGGCTGGGATGGGCCACAGGACAATAGGCAAGCAGCTTGGTGAGAAGGCAACAATTGTTGGCGCAATTATTAGAAAAATGAAGAAACACAAGATGGCTAACAATCTTCCTCGGTCTGGGAGTGAGACCAGAACTATATGGGAGCATATAGTCAATGATCTAAATAGAGCTGGGACCACAGTCTCAAAGATTATTGTTACCATTACTACGCTATAACAGACTAAAATCCTGCAGGGCACTCAAGGTCTCTCTGCTCACACCAGCATATGTCCAGGCCCATCTGAAGTCCGCCAAGGATGACTGCACCATTTGAAGGGAAGATGGATAGGGCCAGGTAGCACTAAATTTTGGATAGCAACCTCCTTCTCTCAGTAAGAGCATTGAAGATGGGTCATGGCTGGGTTTTCCAGAATGACAATGACCCAAAACACACAGCCAGGGCAACTAAGGAGTGGCTCCGTAAGAAGCATTTCAAGGTCCTGGAGAGCCTAGCCAGTCTCCAAACCTGAATCTAATCGAAAATCTTTAAAGGGAGCTGAAACTCACTGTAGCCCAGCGACAGCCTTGAAACCTGAAAGATCTGGAGGAGATCTGTATGGATGAGTGGGCCAAAATCCCTGATGCAGTGTGTGCAAACCTGGTCAAGAGCTACAGGAATCGTCTGACCTCTTTAGTTGCAAACAAAGGTTTCTGTATCAAATATTAAGTTCTGTTTTTCTTTTGTATCAAATACTTATTTCATGCAATAAAATGTAATTCATTATTTAAAAATCATACAATGTGATTGGATTTTGTTTCTAGATTCTGTCTCCCACAGTTAATGTCTACCTATGAAAAAAATGTATCCAAGAGAAGACGAAAAATGCAATGCACCTCAAGAAAGAGAACACACGGCGCAATGTATGTTACCAGATAAATAAAACAAATTATATAAGCTGATATACTGCTCACCTTAACGAGCTGTACTAAGAATGGTACAGCTCATGTTTTTCGCGTGTTGATTGTAATTGACGGAGCTCCAGCTTCTCACACGGACTCCACAGCATAGAAAGCAGCCCGCAGCACCTCGTAGAACATAGTCCAGGAAGACTCCGGAGGTCGAGATAATAAAAAAAAAATCCACACAATTAAATGTGTAGGATTAAAAAGGTCCACTCTGGCGCTAAACTATTAAAAAAAACTAAAACCAACTATAATTCCAAGTTGGTTTATTTAATATAAAATCAAATTAAACATGCAACGCGTTTCTCAGACAGCTCGTCTGCTTCATCAGGCATATAAAACATGAACACACAATGGCCATTTAAATAGTAAGTGATGAACCCGAGGCTCACTCCCTATACTCCTCCACCTATCCTTAAAATACAGAGAATCCAATATTCATTACAATATTAAAAACATGTGATTAAAATATAAAAATAAACATTTTAACAATATTATTATAACAATATTATTAGATATATACTATTAAAAACACATACAACATGTATATAAAGAAAGGCAAGCATGATATAAAAAATAAAAAAATCTACATATTTTGCATATTCAATAAAAAAAATCTACAAATTTTAATCTATAGTTTCTTGAACTTCATTGAGAGCATAGGGATTAACTTTATTTAACTTGTAGATCCAATAGACCTCACGCATAGCTAATCTTTTTTGACAATCCTGTCTACTGGATTCAATGGGTTCAATGGGTTGAACTGTAAAAACCGGCTCTACTCCTACATGTTTGTCCGCAAAATGCCGGGGCAGACTATGGCTCAACTTATTGTGTCGAACGTTGAAGCGATGATTTATTAAACGTCTAGAGAGCTTCAACTTAGTTTTTCCTATATACTGTACACCACACATGCAAGTTAAAAGGTATATCACAAAGGATGATGCACAGGTCAAGTGTGACTTGATAGTGAAAGTTTCACCAGTGCTGAAGGATTTAAATCCCCTAGCACTGATGAACATAGGGCATCATTTGCATAAAAAGTGGTTTCATGGAAAAGAACCAAGTTCAACAGACTTCCCATCTACTGATCCCTCATGTTTTTCACTTCTATCGCAGTGCTGTTTTAATCTAGAGGAAGCAATTTTAATTTTAACATTAGCGGCCCTTCAGAAAATTATTTGAGGTTTTTAGGGAGAAATGTATATAATACTGGGTCTAACCTCAGAACACTCCAGTGTTTACTAAGAAGATTTCTAACCTCCTGATGTTGAGAACAAAACGAAAAAAATTTACAGACCTCTCCATTCTTTGTAGGCAGGAAAACTTGCAAAATTACCAGTGTATCAATTACTTACTTTCCTCACTCTATGTTTATGTGTAAGTGTCTACAATAGGCATAAATCTGTTCAAAACAAAGGTTTACACATCAAAGATAGATAAATAAATAGATAGATAGATAGATAGATAGATAGATAGATAGATATCACCGTATCTCAACTAAGAGAGATGGTGGATCCTCTGGGTCGCATGTTGGATTTGGGATATGGCTATGCTGAACAGCAGGTCTTTACTGGAGGGGACTCCCAGATTGCTACACTCAATGCAGTTTCTCATGGCAAAAGCATGTATGAAATTCAGCACAGAAGGAGCAGGACAAAAGTGTAGTTAGGCCATCGGGCAGGCAAATAGTCAGGGCAGAGAGTACTTTCAAGATAAGATTATAGCAGAATGCCAGAGGAATAGAACAGGTCAAAACACAGAAGTATATTCAAGTAATTCTCAGGAGACAAACAAGATCAGACAAAGCTAAGGGGAAGTGTCCAATTAAATAGGTACAGTCTTGTTGTCATTGGAAGAGCAAATAGTAGTGGCGGGCACTAGTTTTTATACTAGACGGTAACAGAGTATTGACAAGAAGAAGGGAGCACCCAACAGTAAAGTGCATAAAGTGTGAACCCAGCCTTTTAAAGTTCCTCGTACCTTGCATTGTACGTCTACACCTTGATAATATTTGCCCAGGGAAGATATATAAATATTCTGATAAATTACTAGGTGGAGTACCGCAGGAGACTGAAAAGGTAAGTGCCACTCAGATGCCTGGCCTCGGTTGGGAAGCCAGCAATTTTGGGTCAGTAGCTGTGGGTTACTGAAACTTGTAGCTATTAGTATAGCTGTGATGCAGCTACTATGGTCTGGCCTTTCCGGAACAGCTGGAGTTTTGAATTGGAGGATCATTCCCACATTCCAGGCCAGGCTTTGGCAGGTCTTTAGAGGCCTATAAAAGATTGTTGCTCCAGGGGGATGTGGCTCACTGCCAACAGTTTAAAGAAGTAGCAGAGCTGAGCTGAGGAGAAGACTCTAACCCCCAGGCTTGAGGCAAGCCAAAACTAGCGGTGGCTGGTGTGAGTACTTGTTTTGTGGTGCTGGGCAGTGGGTGCTGACCACTGGTAGACAGGGTTTCTGTGTGTTTAGATAGTGGCCAGACAGGCTGAGGATTTTTGTTATATTTTGTTCCGTAAACCGACCTGTTACTGTATAAAGCTGATTGAGTTTAAAAATATATTGCGTTGGTGGTGTCCCATAACCCGTTCTACAAAAGGACGGCGATCCCAGAGCTAACTGACCCCTGGACTGTCCAAGATGGTGGCTGGACAAGAGTGAGTGCTCACAATATATATTGAGTGCATGGGGGAGGATCCATAGACAAAACATGACGATCAAGGTAGTCCTACAGATGCTGCTTAATTCGGTTTAAGTCTTGGGAATAAGAGGGCCATGGCAGTACTTGAAAGTCTTAGTCATGCTCTTCAAACCAATTTCAGACATTTATAGTCATGTGACATGTCACATTTTCTTGCTGAAAGATTCCATCCACAATCAGCATGTATGTATGTACGTAAGTGATCTACCAGGATGGACTAGTAACGAAATCGTTTGAGTGTGCTTTCCATATGAATAATTGGGCCCAAAGAGTGCCAAAACATGCCACAAATACCGTAATGCTACCCACAACAGCTTCTGTTCTTCCAGCAATGGTTGCACGGTGTTTGTCTCTCCATTTGTTTGAGTAAGCATAAAACCTGACTCATCAGAAAAGGCGACCGTTTGCCAATCAGTGGAAGTCCAATTCCTATTGTAGTGAATATTGAAGCCTTTTCTGCTGATGCAACTTCGTTAGCAGAGGTGCAGTGACCATCCGTCTGCTTCCATCTTCATTTTGGCAGTGGCTGCTCCACTGTAGCATATCAGTCCATCATCATGCACCTTTGTAACCTCTGTTCACCCCTCATATCAATGGTCTGTGAGGATCCACAGTTTCATTGTCACTTGTTTGCAGTGGCACCATTTTTCCCTTCACAATTCACTTTTAACAGAACAACATGAAAATAGTTTGTGAACTACAAAGTTTCAAAACTACCTTCACCATTGATTCAAAAAACAATACTCATCCCTTTCTAAAACTTTTACCCACAAAAGCAGTGAAGGATATGTGTGCAGACAGTATATCACACACCGTATATACCACTAAGCCAGCTCACAGCACATGACTGTGGGAGTGGGAGTTTGTCATAATAATGTGACATGACTGTGTGTGTGCATGGCATGAATTTATATATCTTAATAACCTGACATGTCGGCTGATTTCTCAGGAAGCTCAGAAATAAAAGTTATAAAAGTCATTTGAAAGCAGGTTATCTAAGAATAGGTGAGCAGAGAAAGCGGAACAGAGAGAAACAATTGTTTTGTTGGACTATATTGTAACATGGTATTAAAGAAGCATTTAGAAAGGCCTCAGAAACATTATGCAGCTGATAGCGAGTGGGCTTAAATGACACCTACTGAAATATATTTAAGAACAAAAGCAATTTTCTTGAATAATAGGTTGGGTGAAAACTCTGCTACAATTTTCTTACAATTTATAAAGTAGTTGAAAATAACTATAATTTGCCTTAAATGTGCTAAATTTCTATTCATTCTTTAACTACTAAGGACCTTTCCAGTGACTCAGAAAGACGTCTTTACATGTATTAAAGAGCATTTAATGTAAACATTTAGCATAATAATATCCAGGTTTTAAGCATGGTGGTGCAATAGAAATGTGCATTCAATTTGAATATAATGAGCTTCTAGTTTTGTACATGTGTGTGCACTTTCAGATGGCAGAAAAGCAGGCCAACAGGTTAGTGGAGCAGAGGAGGAGTTCTTTATGTGGTATAATTCCATTGTTCCAGTCTGTGAAAGAAGCTTACAATAAGTGAAGGTAGAGGATGGATGGTTCAATACTTCATCAGACTTTATTCACAATAACAGGATATCCAAGCCCTAGAAGGCGGTGCAGAACTGCTTGCTATTGTACGGACGACTGGTGAAAAGACTTCCTCTGCTCCAGTAGGCCCATTCCAGGCCTCAGGTAGATACAGATGAAGACCATGGGCTGGCAGTTAACCACCCCACAGCATCTTTGGATAAGCACCACTGGCTGGACCCAGTGCCACAGAACAGATCTTAGCTGATGATAGTGACACCTGACACTCCAGTGCTCCACAGCTGCGTTATTACTCTAGACAGTTGCACTTAGGGCTCTTCAACACTGCAGATTATTTTCCCATAAACTTTCAGAGCCTGAATATATGGTTCCTTGCTCTCTATGACAGCTCCGGTCAGCTGTCTAGTGAGTCTAATCGTTCGCCACCATCTAAATGCATAACAGCGAGCGGGACTCTCCCCTGGAAGTGACGTGACGGAAGTTGTATGCATGTCCCCAAGCAGAGAGCTCTGGAATGTAAACACCCGCCTTCCTCTCTTGTAAAGGATTAACCTGATAACTGCAATTCTCAGTCAAAGGAAATACAGTTAAAAACAGGACAAATGTAAGAAACAGTTTTCTAATAATGACTATAAACTGGCAAGTTCTCTGTACAGAGAACAGACTGAAAACCAAAGGAAAAGAAGAAGGAGAAAGAAAATTGAGTGAATAATGGATAAAGGTGTCAGGGGCCAAAGAATAAGTAAAGTATGCAAAAATGGTATATTCCATGTTGTATATCATGTAATCAGAAACATGCAAGAATATCAGGTAACTAAGGATTATCCCATCAGAATACATATTATAAGCACCAATCCAGTTCTATTAAGATACCATTTGAGAGAAAATGCCTTTACAAAAAACTATTAAAATTTAGTTAATTCATGCTGTCTGGATAACGGGTGCCGTGGGTGTAAATCCAGAAGGTCTCACTACGTAATAATTCATTGTCAAAGTTCCCTTTTCTGAAATGGGGACATATGAGGTCGATACCCATAAAGGTCAGGTATTTGTTATCACAATTATGTGGATCCAGATGTGTCTGGCAACTGCCATATCTCTCTAATTCCGGATATCACCACCTTCTCCTCAGCATGCTCAGCAGCATTGGCCTCCAGGACACCGCTCTCTCTTGGTTCTCTTCCTACCTCTCTGACCGCTCCTTCAGTGTCTCATTTTCCAGTTCTATCTCCTCTCCTCTTCCTCTTGCTTTTGGGGTTCCTCAGGGATCGGTTCCAGGTCCTCTCCTTTTTTCATTCTACACATCCCCCATTGGACAAACCATCAGCAGATTTGGCTTCCAATACCATCTCTACGCTGATGACACTCAATTATACACCTCCTCCCGAGACATCACTCCTTGCCCTGCTACAAAACACCAGTGACTGTCTGTCCGCTGTCTCTGACATCATGTCCTCTCTGAAACTTAACCTCACTAAAACCGAACTTCTTGTCTTTCCACCATCTTCTAACCAACCCTACCCTGCTATTTCTGTCTCAGTGTGTCGCACCACCATATCTCCTATCCAGCAGGCCCGATGTCGTGGGGTTATACTAGATTCACCACGACGAAGCATTCCGCAAAGGGTGCGTTGGGGTTTTTTTTCAGCGTGCTATTTGGTCTGTATTTCCCCTTTATTATGGTTTTATTTTGAATTGGTTATTTAACCATTGGTTTTGATTATAAATTATTATTTATGTCCTTTGTTGGGGCATTTGATTTTTTGAATATATTCCCCTCAAATCATGTGCACCTTTTTTTTATCCTTTTTTTTATTGAGTTATTTAAATTTTGGGGGATATACTTCCCTAAAACACTTTTTTGGCACTTTTTTGCACCGTACTTTTATTTTTGTTTTTTGTGTACTTTACTTTAAATAAAAAATATTTATTTTTTTGGGAAAATTGTTTTTTTTGGGGCGTTGTAAAACACCATGGCTGTCTGTCCCTTCTCTGCATCATGTCCTCTCTCCATCTAAAACAAAACCCCTCATAAAACCCCTTCTTGCTTTCCACCTCTTCTAACCAACCCACCCTGCTATTTCTGTCTCGGGGGCACCACCATATCTCCTATCCAGCAGGCCCGATGTCTTGGGGTTATACTAGATTCTAATCTGTCATTCCCCCCCGTATATCCAATCCCTTGCCCGATCCTGTCATCTGCACCTCAAGAACATCTCCAAAATCCGTACTTTTCTCACTGTAAAAACAGCTCAAACCCTCATTGTTGCTCTCATTCATTCTTGTCTTGACTACTGCAACTCCCTGCTTATCGGTCCCCCTCTCTGTAAACTCTCCCCTCTCCAATCTGTCCTGAATGCAGCAGCCAGGCTTATCTTTCTTTCCGGCCGCTATAATGATGCCTCTACCCTGTGTCAGTCACTGCAATGGTTGCCCATTCAGTACATTCTCACCCATAAAGCTCTCCACAGTGCTGCACCCCCCTACATTTCCTCTCTCATCTCTGTCTACCATCCTACCCGCTCTCTCCGCTCTGCTGATGATATCAGATTACATGTCTCAGTCATCCGAACCTCCCATGCCCGTCTCAAAGATTTCACACGTGTGGCACCAATTCTCTGGAACATGCTACCACGGACAATCAGGCACACTCACAACCCTCACAGTTTTAAGAGGGCCCTAAGAACACATCTTCTCAGGCTGGCATATCAAGACCCCTAATTGCTAACCCCCACCTGCTATCACACCTATCTGTCACTCCCAACACTAGGGCACCTACAGGCACTTATCTGTATATAGATGTACTGTCAGGGTCACCCAACTTTTATGTAAACCACCTCCTATTTATGTAACATGGCTGGACCATTGTAAACTGTGCACTTCTTAACCCTTTGTCTCACCCATACACCATAAAAGATTGTAATCTCTCGCAAGCAGGGTCCTCACACCTTGTGTCTCATTTGTAAGTTCTTTTAATGTGTAATGTCTGTACGTATACCCTCTAAATTGTAAAGTGCTGCGAAAAATGTTGGCGCTATATAAATAAAAATTATTATTAATATTATTATTATTATTATTATTAGGTGTTCCCCTATCCATTGGCGGAACTCCTGACTCGTTTTTCCAACATATTCTTGTCCGCACTTACATTTAACTCAGTAGATGATATCCTGTTGATCTACAGTTAATAACATTTTGTGTAAGCACGTCCCGAAAAAGATTTTTCACAGTTTTACCAGTCACAACAAAGGGACAACCGACATATCCACTACAACTAAAACATCCTGATGGTTGTCTTCCTAACCAAGTGGTCTCTCCTGGAGGTGATGTATAGTGACTTTGTACTAGGGCGTCCCGTAAACTATGACCTTGTCTAAAAGTGATGGATGGGCATGCTCCATCGTAATCTCTACTGTATTTATCCAGTAATAGAATATCCCAGTGTCTCTAAGATTTTCTTAAAAATTGGCCCCGAGGGATACCTTTTTTTGGGGACAATGGATTACTACTACTTCAAAGAACGAGAGAATTAGATGAAGTAGGTTTTCGATATACTGATGTGGAAATTTTTCCTTCCTTATCCTTTGAGATTTTTACATCTAGGAATGGTAGGCACATATCTTCGATCTCATAGGTGAATTTGTGACCCAGTGAGTTTCGGTTGAGATGAGTAACAAAATCCAATTCCATCCGATAAACCAATTCCATACGATAAAAATGTCCCTTGTCCAGAGCCCCACTTGCTCCATCCATCCATAATGATATTTGATCACCAAACAACAATCAGGTTCTCCCACCACCCAAGATACAGGTTTGCATAGGTGGAGGCTGCTGGACTCCCCATTGCAGTCCCTCTCAGCTGGTGAAAGAACCTGCCATCAAAAAGGAAATAATTCCTGGTTAGAATGAAGTTCATAAGTTTCAATATGAACTTGTTATGTAAACAAAACTGTGTACCCCTGGTTTGCAAAAAAATACAGATTGCTTGCAGCCCTAGATTATGTGGGATTGATGTATATAAGGCCTCCACATTGATACTGACAAGCCAGATCTTTGGGGGTATTTGAACCCCATCAAGCTTGCACAGTAGATCCATGGTGTCTTGTGTAAGATGACAGTGATTCATAGATGCCAAAATTCTGTGTTAATGAGTCAATGCCAGATAATATAGGTCTGCCCTTCAAGGAATTTGTATGCTTATGAGCCTTGGGCAGACTACAGAACAGTGATAGACTAGGACATTTTGGAAAAAGAAACTTAAATTCACCCATGCTGATCAGTCTCTGAGACTTTGCTTCTGTCAATATACACAGGAGTTCATTCTTATATTTACCTGTTGGATCAGATCTTAGGACTTCATAACATGTTTGATTTTTCAAAAGTCCTTTACACATATTTCTGGTGGTCGAGTAAAATGATGTTCCCAACCTTATCTGATACAAAAGAAGAAAAAAGTGGTCAGCTCACCTGATTCAAATGTTATGCAGGCACACCCGGACATAAAAGAAAGCTGCTTCTCATAGGCATATATTTTTGCTGAAATAAATATTGAGACGTTTTATACTCATGCAAGAGCACGCTGGATTTTTCCACATTCGTTTCCTAATCTTATCTGATGGTTTAATTGACAGACTAAGATCTTGCTGTAGTTCACGAATTACTTCTTTTTTGTACAATTTGATTTTCGTATTTTTTGTCACTTAATTTTTCTATGTCCTTGACAACCTAAGAGATAAAAACATTTACACATGATATGTTTCCTTGTGGAGGTATCTTTTTACTTTTCAAACGTAATTGTGTAAATGGTCCTTCTCTAGTATTGACATAGTCAGTGGCAAATCCATATAGTAGTTTTAATCCTGTGAGCGTCACTAATCACCAACTCAGAACATTCCTATTTTTAAGAGTGTGATATATGTGCCATTTAATTTTATGGTCAAAAATTTGAATGTCGTTGACCCATTGAAAGACATTCAGTTTCACGATGGGAACAATAGAAAGACCACGTGACAAAATGTTCATCTCTCTCTGGGTTAGTGAATGTGACGATAGATTAATTATTTGATTATTGCAAACTGACAATGAGGTATCTAAAAACGTATATGAGGACAATCCCTCAGTTGATAAGGTCTGTCCTCTAAAAAAGAACGAGATAGCCCCCTTTACCATTTGAAATTTTTCGATCTACCACTATTCCCCCCAAGTTCTGTGGAGGTTTCGATGATTCTTGTTAGGGAATTCATGGTTAGAGTCAGAAATATCTATCTCAGTGGAGGATACCACCAGATTGCCCTCTGTCCTCGTCCCCTTTGGTGCTGGAAAAATATGTGCTTTATCTTCTTTGAAATCCGAGAGGTCTCTCGTAAAATGTTTATGTTTTCACTCTTTTATGTGATATTGATTGCATTTTACAGCATTTTGTAGATGTTTTTCTTTAGCTACATACTTAGTTTCACTCTCAAATTCCTACGTTGTTTCAATATGTTCTTCTAATTTAGCATCTAGATTATTTAAATTCACCCTCTCTTCTTCTAACAGAAGTTGCATACATTTAATGGACCCAATCGTAGCTTCCTGTTCCAATTTTTTCATAAAACCCATGTTCCTATATTTAGTTAGGGTCATTCTCAGGCCACTAGTAACTATCTGATCTTTTATATAGTTTTCAAGGCTCAGAATTTACCACCAAGTACGGTAGCTATATGTTCTCGAAAGGTTTTATTGAGTTCCTTAAATGCGATGTTCATGAGGTTTTTTATATTTTTTTTTGGGGTAAACCTTTTTTTTTTTTCAGAAAAATTTCTCCGCTTCACTCAACCAAATTTTTGTCATTCCCCGGATCAAAAAAGTCGGCCATGCCAATAACAATCTTCTGGGATATACAAAAATCTATGTTTTAGTGATTAATAGGAATAAATTCCAAAACACCAATCAATATAAGATTATCAAATTCTTATAGAGGGCCAAAGAGTGATAAAAAATAACTTTTTACTAACACTAAAAATTCAGAACTACAGAAGTTCAAGAAAAGGATGGTCTGCAATAATGTGTTATAGACTAATGTATGGGAAATATATTAGTGCTACAAAGCAACTACAAAATTAGGTATATAAGGCACCAAGACAAAATTATTTAAAAAAAACAGAAGTTTAATTAGGACATAACAGGGGGAAAAAAAACAATAGGGGCCCACGTTTCTCTCAAACAGAGTTTTTCCCCAGGGAAAGACCTAATTTTTGACCCCAGTGAAAAAGGTTCATAAAACAGGGTTCTACATTTTTCTTATCCTTTTAAAAATTGGTGTCTAAGTGCCATAAATCATATTTTTCACAGAGTCACAAGCAACTTTAGATTCATGCTCCCTGCCTGTCTCTTCTTAGTCTGTGGTATTCATACAAAGAATAGCTTTTCAAGTGTTTCCCCCTCTTCTAATTGCATTGACATGAGTGCATGAAATGTAATTTATAGTGCAGAGAGCTTCAAAGCTCAAAGTAAGCAAAAGTAATTAATCTCCTTTGTTTGTTAGAGATAACACTCTCCGTTCTCAATCTGCTAGCAGTCCTGTGTGCTGGCCTGTGGTGACGTCCCTCCTTGCTTTCAGATAAGACAAAGAGCAGAGAGAGAAGGGGAGAGCAGGACGGTAACCAGAGAAACCTGTGTTCACTTAGAGGAGATAAAATCTCTTTTTCTCCTGTTTAGGGAAAAATAAAAAAAAAAGGAATGAATTTGGAAAACGTATTGATTTATCATTGAATACATGTTGAAAGCTAATCTTTGTACTGATACAAACCCTTTAAGTAGCCAAGGACAAATCTGATATGTCTGTCATTTATTAGTCTTTCCTAGGCTAGATTGCAGCTAGAGATAGAGCAGGTTAAAGTGGGAGCTGCATATACCTGTTTATATTTAGTACAGGTCTATCTCAGACTAGATCACTGCAAGAATCCTGACTTTCAAACAAGACTAGGATTACAGCTGTTGCTGCAAAGCAACTTGAGATGCAGCAGATAAATACAATAATGGGAGAAGGAGGAAGATGGGTCAGTGTTGGGGGGTTTGGAGTGTTTACAAGCAGCAGAGAGTGGTGATATGTGATCTGACCCAAGGAGAAAGGGTAACATGGACTTTTATTTATGTTATAAAACTCCATTTTTTTCAGAAATTATACTTTTCTAAGGTGTGAAAAAATTAGCTCTTTTTAGGGTGAATTGTTTCTCCTTGGGGAAAGTGCCATTTAGGTGTAATAGGATTCTGTTTTGTGGGACAAGAAACAACGCTCTACAAATGGGTGACTCTTCCTTATGGAGGAATTCCGGACTTGGATTAAATCCTTTGTTAATTTTCAAAACTCTTAACTAGTTTGATTTGATGGAAATGGAAACTACCGCCAACCTTAGCACTAGGGAGCACTTACCTTCTGGAGAAGATATTATTTACAGCTATAGCAGAGTTTAGCTTAGCCGTGATATCACAGCTTTTTATATTGCTCTTAAAGAAAAAGTCATTAATAAAGTTGAGATAACACAGTGCTGTGATATCATGGTGTTTCATCTGTCAGATTTATCTCTGCTACATCTGTACATAGAAGTTGAGCTTTGACTCATCGGATTACTCTTCTGCACTTAATAAAGCCACTTATTGACCTAAAGGATATTTTCACCAAGCCTTTTCAGTGAGTCACAAGTAGCTTTACACATAATCTCCAAAAAATTGGGAATCTCGCAAGAGAACTAAGAGTGACTTTTGATCACTATATTTACTATTTTTGTGCCATAGGGCAAACTAAAACTCTAATCATTTTCCTCTAACTATTAAACAACTAAAAACGTAACTTTATTATATCTAACTCATAACCTCTATACACACTATTTAAAAGACCAGATCTCTATCCTCATCAATTAACCCTTGCTTTCTGAAAAGAGGGAATAACTCCCTTTTCTATCATCAAGTCTGGTGGGAACCTCCACCGTATAAACGAGGAAGCCTTATATCTATAGCAAAGTACTACTTCAGTAAAGGATCCCAGCCAACTACTTGGGGCAGTCGTCCCCTAATCTCAAGACACAGAACAAAAATAATGCCCCCCTTGGTGAACACCGTCTGCCAGCAGGGGACACTATGTAGACATGAGGTGTAGAGATCACAATTTAAAACGACATGCCTGACCTCGGACGACGATGTTTCACCAGCTAACCTGGCTTTTATCAAGGCTTAGAGGTCCGATCACAGTTGGTCTAAAGCTCACTTCCTTTTATATCATGTTAGGTAAACCACCCCAATAAAAAACAGTGCTCACCAATTAGCTATCAGAGAATCCACTTAAAACCTACTCCCCCTTCCGCGCGTGCACACTCATATAACATGCCTGCTGAAGCTGCCGACCACATGCTCTCATTGAGCCAACAAACCTTCAGTCAAATTTGCCATCTCCATAACAGGGGGCTTGCGCCCCATCTTAACCGTACTGCCGTGCCTATGCACTGCACCAACAAACAGCATCAGCCCTGACTGTGATGGGCTTCCATCTCACTTCCTCTCATATTATTGCAACTGCAGTGGCCTCACCTAGAATGAACTAAGCAGACCAGGTAACACATTAACACCAGCAAACCTGGCCATCTTTTGTCCAATTCCCATAACCCCCTTCACTCAATATCTTAAATGCATTATTCCATTTTGAGAAATTATAAACTCCACTGTACAAAGACCACTGTCCATATTAATCTTCCCTCCATAAAAGGCCTCTTCTTCCTATTGTAAAATGCATATTCATTCCAACAGAGCATGCAGACCCCCAATTAAATACATGTTCCCTACTCTACAGCATTGTTTTTGTCTCAATACATATTCATAAACTACTTCTCTTTTCACATGTAATATTCATACTCATTTTAATAATACTGGTAGCCCTATAGGCCCTAGGCCCTCCGTCCCCCCCACTCACAGTCTGACCTCACAAGTTCCCCATTGAAGATTCGTCTCCTATACGGCTCCCAGCTACCCCAAAAATTTTCTAATCCACCACATCACAAATTGGAAGCATGTAAAGAAACTCCAGTAATCCTCAAATGCCACCGCATTCCAGCTGTCATCCCCGCCTCGTACTGAGACCAGCGCCGCAAGCAAGGAACAATAAATCTCTACATACATGAGTACATACATGAATAGTCCCCGATGCAAAAAGCGACTATACAGCGTCCCAAATTTGTTAAATAGAAAACGTGGCCCTCACGTGATTGAATATCTGTCATCATAAGGACCCCTTTTGCCTCTACGTTTTTCCTCAATTGTCCCTGGGTCCTGTAATGATGACAGATATTCGATACGACGTGAGGCCACGTTTTCCTATTTAACAAATTAGGGCTGCATGTATGATTGCTTTTGCAAGGGGACTATTCATGAATGTACCAGTGTATGTAGAAGATTTATGTTACCGCTTTGGCGGAGCTGGTCTAGTACGAGGCGGATGCGGCTGGATGCGTTGGCATTTGAGGATACTGGAGTTTTCTTACATGCTCCCATTGTATGTGGTGGATTGAATGGCTAGCTGTGAGCCTGTAGGAGAGAATGCTTCAAATTGGACTTGTGATGTCAGACTGTGGGAGGGAGGGAGGGGGCTAGCCAAAGGGCCTACATATTATTAAATGAATTATGAATATTACATGTGAAGAGAAGTAGTTTATGAATGATAGTCCTTGAGACAAACAATGCAGTAGTAACATGTATTTAAAAGGGGTCTGCAGCTCTATTGGGAATGAATATGGCATATTACTACATAGGAGAAGAGCTGTATTGGAAGATAATATGATCGAGTGGTCTATTGTACAGTGGAGTTTATATTGCTCAATGAATGATGCATATTAGAAATTGAAGAAGAAGGGGTTTGGGAATTGACAAAGATGTGCAGTGTGCTGGTGTAATTGATACCTAGTTCTGCTTAGTTTCTTTCTGGTGGAGGCACGCAGTTGCAATAATATGAGAGAAGGTGAGATTGAAGCCTGCGGGTGGGAGCATCAACAGTCAGGGCTGAGGTGTTTTTGTTGGTGCCAGTGCAATGGCACGCGGCATTACGGTAAGATGGTGCGCAAGCCTGTTATGGAGATGGCAAATTTGACTGAAGGTTGTTGGCTCATGAGAGCATGGTGGCAGCTTCAGCAGGACATGGTTATGATGTGCACGCGCGGAAGGGTGATTGGGTTTTTATGTTGGATTCCTGATAGGCCTAATTGTGAGCACCTGTATGGGGTGTTTACCTAACATGATATAAAAGGAAGTGAGCATATACTCACATGTATCGGACTCTAAGCCCTTTGATAAAGCCAGGTTAGCTGGTGAAACTGTCGGCGAGGTCAGGTCATGACGATTTAAATTGTGATCTCTCACCTCTGCTACAATGTCACTCTGCAGACGGTTTCACGAAGGGGCCTTTTTGTTTCTGTGTCCTATGAGATTAGGAGCGACTGCCCAAGTAAGTTGGCTTGGGATCCCTTAACTGAAGTCTAGAACTTTGCTATAGAAATAAGCTCTCCTGTAATAGGGTGGGGTTCCACAAGACTTGATGATAGAAAGGGAGTTATTCCCCCTCTTTTCCAAGAAGCAAGGGGTTAAATGATGAGATAGAGATAAGGTTTTTAAATATGTGTATGAGAGTTAAAGAGTTAGATATAATTAAAAGTTTTTACGTTTTAGTGGGGTTAATAGAATAGAAACTGAATAGATTTTAAGTTTGCCTATGGCAAGAATAGTAAAATATAGTGAACGAAGTAGCTTCACTTCACTGCCTTCTCTGGATGTGGGTGGTTCTATAGCAGTTAGCTTCTCTGCAGTTAGCTAGACATTACAAAGACGTAAGTGCAGTAGATTTAATCTTCAGTAAATAAAGCTAAAAGTGCTCCGAGGAGTGAAAATGATTTCTTATCTATAACCAAAAGCTGATCTTGGTAGAGATAATGAGTCTGCTCCTAAAGTGAGCTCTGTCCATGGTGACATCATTCTCTGCTTTCTGTCTAATCAGGCAGGAAGATGTCATAACCAGATAAACCTGTGTGCACTTAAAGCAGATAAAAGCTCTTCAAGCTCATGACCAAGGTAAAATCAAAAGTCAAATGTATTTGGAAAAAGTCTTCAATTACCTGCCCCTACATGTTAAAGGGATTGTCTCGCTACAAAGAATAGCTTTCAAAATGTAGGGAACACTAAATGAAGACATTTTCCACATATGATGCTTTTTCATCTGTTTGTTGTTAAGGAGCTGCAAGTGATATTATCACGTCCCTGGCTCTTTCTGTTACCTCAGTGACCGACCTGTTTACTCTCTCCCCCCTGCTGTTTTTTCTATGTGACAGCAGTGAGTGATGTCATCACACAGGTCATGGCAGCTCTGTGCTGGCCAGCAGTAAAAAGCTTGATTTATTTAAAGTAAACAGCACTAATCACAGGCTTTTGTTTGAGAGATCAGATAAAAACTCCTGCTAGTAGTTTCAGAGAGCTTCTGAGCTAATCTGAACTAATTATCAACTGAAAACACAGAGTTTAATACACGGAGTGAATGCACAGAGCTCATATGCTAATTACAGACAGTCTGACCAGGAAGTGACAGAGTAAAGCTGCATTACTTCATTCATTCATCTATGAAAGTCTGTGGGGAGACAACCCCTTTAAGAGCTTATCTTTGCAGTGAGAAAACCCCCTTTAACAACCTAGCCATTTACCAAGGTCTGGATCATGGCATCAGCTCCTCACATAACCGTCTCCAAGACTTCTCTCGCGCTTCCCCCACACTCTGGAATGCACTGCCCCAACACATCAGACTCTCTGCCACTCTCACCGCTTCAAAGCAACCTGAAAAACCCATTTCTTCAGGATTGCCTATAAACCTACAATACCCTGCTGCCACTGTACTACCCCACAAACATGTCTGCCCTCTCCACCTGTCTCTTCCCTCCTCCTGTAGATTGTAAGCTTTGGGGCAGGGTCCCTCTCCCTCTGTACCAGTTATACGTCCCTTCATTGTTCATTATTTTACTCACTTGACAATCATGTATGTGACCCCCTCCCCCCCTCAAATGTACAGCGCCATGGAATCAATGGCGCTTTAAAATAAATGTTAATAATAATAATAATAATAATAACAAACACTCCCACAGTATTTTGTAAATAGACTCCTGCAACCACAGCTTTAGCTTAGTGACTTTATTATCGTCATTAAAAGAACATAGCACAGCGTATCATTTCTACAGCTTAATTCCAGCTTGATAACGCCTTCTTAGAAAAAGTTTTTAGCCCTGCATACATATTCAGTAAATACCTTAAACTTTTAATGCCTTACAGTAGCACAGGAGTAGCCAAAACAGCCGGCTGGCTCGCAATCACTGCAATGTTTCAGGAGGCTACGCTCCCTTTGTCAAGCATGCGTGGTGCTTCACTGCTTCACCTTAAATGATCAATGGGTGTTAACCCTTCCTTATCCAAACACTATTCTAAAAACACTCTAAAATTCAAGTCCTCATTCAGACCTTTAGGACTTTTGGAATCCAATTCTACTATCCAATATAGTTCTCTTTTTAATAGATTACGTCTAATCTGGTCTTTATTATCTCCTCTAACCTTTTCCAACACACACCACTTGAGTTCCGAGACATGATGCCTCTGTTCATAAAAATGTCTAGCAACCGTATTCTCACCAAAGCTTTTCTCTTTCTTATCTATACCTACCTCTTTTTTCTTTCAAGTTCTTCCTTATTATCTTGTTCTCTTTTCTGTCTATATGTTCTGATGGCCGATTTATGTTCATTTAACCGCAGTTTAATATTCCTACTAGTTTGTCCAATGTATACCTGTCCACATGGACACTTCAATAAATAGATGACTTGTTTTGTATCACATGTGCAAAAATCTTTAAAAGGTATAGAGTAACCTTTTGTGGGATGATTAAGGCTGGGTCCTCTAATAATGGAAGGACAATTTTGGCACCCCAAACATGGGTAAGTGCCTTTCCTCTGAGTTTGAATGACACCCTGTTTTCCTGATTTAGATTTTTCAAGATCTGATGACATTAACATATCTCCCAATGTTCTACCTTTACGGAAGATAAATCTGGGTAGTTGTTTAAACAACCCACCTATCTTCTCATCACTTTTCAAAGCTCGCCAATTTTCTACAGTAGTTTTCTTAATCAATTTCGCATGGCAATCATATTTAGTAATAAATAATAATCTGTCTTCCTTATTCCTGGTTTTCAGAAGATCCTGTCTGGGTATACGTAACACTTCCCTTCCTACTTTCTCCAGTTCTTCCGGTCTATTGCCATGCAAAATTGATTAACAAAACTATTGTAGAAACTTGGCAACACAAGATGAACCCCACCCATTAAAAACAGGAACTCAAACCATCAGCATAAGTAGAATACTGTAAATCAGAGAACCTATGTAGTGGTGCTTGTTATTTTCTACAGAAAGATACAATGGGCCAAATGTATGAAAACTTTTTGGTCTAAAACTCACTTTTTTGCCCATAGTAATCTATGGGCAAAAAAGTGAGTTTAGACCAAAATGTTTTCATACATGTGGCCCAATGTTCTTGCATCTGAGTGGGCCCCTCAGCCTTTGGGCCTCATAGCACGCTCGTTCTTCTACGGAAAAAAGAAATTTACACCCAGGTTGTATTTTTATATTTTGTTATGCTGTCTGCAAAAAATTTAGATTTTTAAAGTAGCTGATAGTTTTTTTACAAAACTTATATTTTAAACACATTTGTGGATACAGCCAAAATACTGCAGGGGTCCTGTTTCACCTTTGAAAGCAAAGCCCTTTTTTAATAAAAAAAATTAACGCATGCTTTTGTATATTATGTATTTACTATTAGATTTACTTTTGAATTGTTCTATGTTACTAAACTATATATAGCCTTTTGGTCTTCCCGGTTCCGGCGATATTATGAAGATATTTATAAGACTAAGTGGTGTGCTTGAATGTATGAACTGGGCACATACTGAACACATTTTAAGTAGGTGTTTTTTTTTCTTTTTGATTGGATCATACTTGACCATGAAAACCTACTTCTAAGCTTTTTTGGAGTAAAATTACATTTCGATGCATAATTGCATAAAGTTAGCTGTACTTATAAAGTGTTAAGTGACATCCTGACAATATGACACTTCTCTCGTTTAACATTGGAAATTAAGGATGAAGGCACAATGGAATTTTACTTGATGCTGGCAGAGCTGGCACAGAGACTTTTCTTACTCATCCATCATCACTTTAAACATGAATTGGCCTCAGTGATAATGCTAGCACGTATGGCACATGATTGTTAAGGCCTTTGATTGGCAGCAATGATCACATGGATGTATGCCATGTCATTGCTGAAAAAAAAAGTTACCAGAGACCAGCAGGGACCACTGGAGCAATGGTGGTCCAACAATGGGGGATTTAACAGGTGAGTTATGGTTGTTATTTTTTTTATTTTATGGTATATAGTGCTGTTGGGTTAATTTCTGAAAATAATTCTACTAAACCTGAAGTGCATATATTTATAAATGTTCATCTAAATCACGTTAGAAATCTAGTTGATGGTAATCTGTGTTGTCAGTCAACAAGAAATGGATCTTAAAATGCTGCATTCAAGCTTGTATGAAAACAAAACTGTGTGTGATCAATCATTTAACAGGACACTGTAATATAACCAGAAATGGAGCTTCACATCTTTTTTACACATTCATGTTTTTTAGGTTATGGCATTGGTCTTCCCCCTAACTCTCCTTTAACATCAAACATATCAGAACTGGTCAGTCAGTATAAATCAAGTGGATATATGGACATGCTTCATGATAAGTGGTATAAAGTAGTACCTTGTGGGAAGAGAAGCTTTGCAGTTACTGAGGTAAATATTCTGAAAATTATGTGTTTATAAATATTCAGATAAATGTTATTTCCAATTCGTATTTTAATAAAGTTTGTCTTATGATCATAATCTCTTTCTTCATGTCTTACTGGGATATACAGTATGAATGTCAAAAAGGGTAAACCCTCTTCCATGCAACCCCACTCTCAGTAAAAATGCCTGCTGCTCTGTTGGACCAAGCCTGTCCAAGCATTATATGGTTGTTATGTCATTCTACAGTGTATGGCCAGACATAACTATCCCTTAGGCTATGTTCACACGGCTTATTTGCAGGGCGTAATTACGCCCCGCAATTACGCCGTGTGGACGGGCCGTGGCGGATTCGCCGAGCAGGGAGAGGAGACGTAATCCATAGTTCTCTATGAGAATTGTGGATTACCGTAATGACTGGGACGTATTTCAGTCCGTAATTCGCGCAGTATGGCGAGAATTACGGACTGAAATACGTCCCAAAATGAGCCGTGTGAATATGGCCTTAGTGAAAACAGCTGATCACTGAGGATTACAAAAGTTGGACCCATGGCATATAGGTGTTCATTGGATTAGCTTCTATTTAAAATGAGGTTCTTTGAAGGAGACAACGCTTTATACATTCTGGGTGACATATAAGAACGGGGCTGTGCCAGATATCTGGCATCTTTTCAGCCCGATATCAGGTGCAGCCCCATTTGCTACATGTTTAAAAGTCCCGCACGCCATTATCAGACACATTACATAGCGCCCGCAGCACTTTGTAATGCGCCCGATCTCAGGGGACGTGCAGGAAGCGGGGCGCACTAGAACCGTAGCGAAGCTATAGATTTATAGCTTTGCTACAGCATTTCTAGGCGCATTAATGCTGGAACAGGTAGAGCACTTTCAAAGTGGTTTACCTGAGCCAGAAATGTCATAACAAGCACTAGAATGCACCTGGTTTATGACCCGATGTAGAACAGGTTCATAAATGAGGTGCATTCTAGCTTATTATTATGCGCATGACATTTGCTGTGTAAACGCAAAATTTCATACATGCCGCCCTCTGTGTATTCCAGGACAGTTTCATTATAGAACGTAGTAGACTGTTAAGTTAGAGCTATATAGTCATGATTTAGCAGGGATTTACTTGCCATGGTGGAACAAGTATACAAACCTCTCCGAGTAAGTCATCCACCCATCAAAGACAGTAATGGGAATGACATTATAAACTAATAGAACTAAAGCAGAGATGTAAAGAAATACAGAGGAACTATAGGCTAGTGCCAGTAATGACCATCTCGAAAAGCTCAGGCTTATTAGCTTATTAGAAAGTGAAGTGGATTAAGGTACTGAGGCAGCTGCGAAATAACAAATCATACATTGATAAGTTCACTGCAGAACTGTTAAAACGCACCCCAAGAACAGCACTGACAATGTGCCAGATAGTCTGGAGCAGAGGTCCCCAACCTTTTTTCTACCAGGGACCGGTTTGATGCACGACAATTTTTCCATGGCCCAATGGGGAGGGTGGGGGGGGGGGGGGGGTATTAGGGGCGGGGTTATTAGGGGCGGGTTTATGGAGGAGAATGGATGTTTTAAGAATCAACACACAAAAAAAAACCCCACAAAGTGTATACTGTGTCATTTGGGGTTATAGTATGGGGAAAACCAGTATTTTAAACTGGGACGATTGTCACCCTTGTGGGTCCTTTTTAAAAATTAATAAGCTGACCCACAGCTGAAAATCACCCCGCAGTAATATTGATACTCTGTGGGTCGCTTTTAAAAATGTATATAGTTACATATTAATCATTCGTTTTTTAAAGGATTACCCCCCTGTAATAATAAATTACCCCCCCCGGGTGTGATATGATCATACGCCCCCCAGTAGTGAAATAAAACATAGCTGCCCCCCAGTAGTGATAATGAAACATGCGCACCCATATTTGATAATGAAACATGCTGCACCCAGAGTTTAATGTCCGGGGGCCGTAAAAATTTGGGGAGGTCCCCGCATACCCGGGCGCGGCATTTCTGGGAGGGTTTGGGGCGGATCACGCGCGTTGTGGGGGGGGCGGGGCCGATGAGGGGCGGAGTTGAGCGCGGGACGAAGGGGTGGAGTCATTTATAAGCAACCCCCGGGGCCCGCGGGGCTCAGCGAGGGACAGTGTGAAGAAAATCATTTTCCCACCCCCCACCCTAATTTTTTTTGGGGGGGGGAAAGCAGAAGGGGGAGGGGTTTTTAGGGGGGGAGAAATTTTTTGTTTTTCAATAAAATTTTTTTGCTGGGTTATTAACGTCACAGTGTCAGGGGGGTTTGGGGGGTCCTTGGATCGGGAAATGAGGGGGGGGGATTCAGGCTCCGTTTTGTTTCCCAAATTTGGTGGAGGGGACCCCCGGGGCCCCTGGGGGGGAGTGGGGGGCTCCACAGGGAAGCGTCCTTGGGAGCAGGTGACGGAAGTGCCGCCTGAGGGGGGGTTTTTTGGTGCCCTGAACCCGGGGGTGGGGCTGGGGGTTAAAACTGGGGGAAAAAAAACAGGTGTCGCCGGTTGGGGTACGTTTTGGTACATGTCCCCAAAGGAACCTCACCCCAAGCTGGTTCCGGGTGTGGGGTTCCGGGTAAAGGGTATTGGGTTCTCATTAGCATTATTTTTTTTTTGTTAAACTGTTTTTGTTAAATAAAATGGCTCTGGGGCCAAAATTTAAATCCAACCCAAGGTCTCCGTTTTTTATTGGGTTTAAAGGTTTTGGGGTTTGGGGGTTTTTTGGCCGTAAGCGCAGAGGAAAGGCGTTTGCTTAGGGTCAGAAACGGGTCTGCCCCAGAGTGATAATGAACATACTCCCCTCAGTAGTGATAATGAAACATAGCTGGCCCCGTAGTGTATGATGCATAGCTGCCCCATATTTATGGGATACAGGGAAAAGCTCCCCCCAGTGTGAAGCGGTTGCCCCAAGGGGATAGCTGTCCGCCAGTATTTGTTCGCTCCCCCATTATGACGGGCCCCCCCATAGTGAAAAGCTAGCGCCCCCAGTTGAAATAGCGTCCCCCAGTATGATATGTCCCCCCGTAGTGATAGCTATCTGCCCCCCAGTAGTGATATCTTTCCCCCAGTAGTGATAGCTAGCTCCCCCCCGGTAGGGAACAGTTTGCCCCCAAGTGATAGCTAGCTGCCCCCACTAGTGATAGCGGCCCCCCTTAGTGATAGCTAGCTGCCCCATTTGTGATAGCAGTTGCCCCCAGTGGGAAATAGCGGCCCCCAGTATGATGCTGGCGGCCCCCAGAAGGGGATAGCTGCCCCCAGTGGGGATAAGGCCCCCCATGTGAACATACTCCCCCCAGTATTTGATGCGTCCCCCATTATTGTGCCCCCAGTATGATAGCTGGCCCCCCCAATATGAAGTGGGCCCCCCAGTATGATAGCTAGGGGCCCCCATAGGAAATGCTGCTGGCCCCCAGGTGATGCTGTCCCCCAGTATGATAGCTAACGCCCCCTAGTGATAGCGTCCCCAGAAATTGATAGCTGCCCCCCAGTATGATAGCTAGCTGGGCCCCATATATAGCTAGCTGCCCCAGTTTGATAGCTAGCTCCCCCCTAGGATAGCTGTCCCCCAGTAGTGAAAGCTGGCTGGCCCCCCAGTAGTGATAGCGGGCCCCCTTATGATAGCGTCCCCCAGTATGATACAAGCTCCCCCATAGTGATAGCTTTTCCCCAGTAGTGAAGCGTCCCCCAGTAGTGATAATACTGTTCCCCCAGTATTGATAGTTAGCTGCCTCCAGAGTGATAGCTGCCCCCATAGGATAGCGGGTGGCCCCCCAGTAGTGATAGGGGGCCCCCTTTTTAAGCCGGGCCCCCAAATGTTCTAGCGGGCCCCCCGTGTGATAGTTTTCCCCCAGTAGTGATAGTAGTCCCCCAGCAGTGATACTGCCCCCCATTTGGTAGCACTGCCCCCATATGAAAGCTAGCGTCCCCCAGTAGTGAAACTAGCTGTCCCCCAGTAGTGATAGTTTGTCCCCATTATTATGCTGGCCCCAAGAATAATTTAGCTCCCCCCAGTAGTAAAGTGCGGCCCCCGCAGTGATAGCTGCCCCCGGGTAGTGATAGCGGCCCCCAGTAGTTAGCTGGCCCCCAGTAGTGATAGCGGGCCCCCAGTAGTGTAGCAAGCTGGCCACCTTTAGTGTTGCGGCCCCCGTAGTGTTGCTGGCCCCCATAATGATACTGGCCCCCAGTATGAAGCGGGCCCCCAAAAGGATAGCGGGCCCCCCAGTAGTGTTGCTCCCCCCCTTTAATGTTGGGGGCCACCATAATAAAACTGCCCCCAGAAATGATAGCTGGCCCCCATAGTATACTGGCCCCCCATTAATATACGGGGCCCCAGTAGTGATAGCTGGCCCCCAGTAGTTTTGCTATTGGCCCCCAGTAAGATACGGGCCCCCAGTAGTGATTCTGCTGCCCCAGTAGGTTGATAGCTGGCCCCCAGTGTGAAGCTCTGGCCCCCGAGGGGATAGCGGGCCCCCATGTATAGTAGGGGGGCCCCCAGTAGGGGATAGGGCCCCCAAATGATTGCTTCCCCCGTAGTTATAGCTCCCCCCGGTAAGATAGGGGCCCCCCAGTAGTGATACTGGCCCCCAAAAAATGATAGCTGGCCCCCAGTAATGATAGCTCGCACCCAGTAATGAAAGCTGGCCCCCAGTAGTGATACGGGCCCTCAAATGAACCCCCCCAGTAATGTGCTGCCCCTTAAGAAGCTGGCCCCCAGTAGTGTTAGGGGCCCCCAGTAAGGGAAGGGGGCCCCCAGTAATGAAGCGCCCCCAGTAAGATAGCTGGCCCCCATAGGATAGTGGCCCCCATAATTATCGGGCCCCCCAGTAATCATAGCTGCCCCCAGTAATGATAGCTGGCCCCCCTAAGATAACTGCCCCCAGTAATGATAGCTGTGCCCCATAGGATAGCGGGCCCCCGTAGTGATATGGCCCCCCCAGAAATTGATACGCCCCCAAATAGGCACCAAAAATTTAAAAAAAAAAAAAAAAGAAGAAGTCATCGCCGAGCTCCTCCCCCCCGGGCAGCCGACAGACGAGCGGCGCGGGAGGTGTGACTCATGTCATTACACCCCCTGCCCCGCCATTTGCTGAAAGGGAACTCAGGAAAGCGCGCATCTACGGAAGAGGGAAAGCAGGGGGCGTAGAATCGCTCCGCTTTCCCTGCCGATTCAGCCGCACAAATTTTGCGCAGCTGGGGTTTGCGCGGGGGATTACAGGGGCCCGCACAACCAGAGCCAACCCCCCCGCACTAATTTTCACTGGGCGGCGGGCATCATGTTCCCGGGGCCGCGGACCGGCAGGGGATACGCTAAGGCCCGGTGCCGGTCCGCAGACCAGCGGTTGGGGACCCCTGGTCTGGAGGACCTGAACATGGTAAAAGAACTGGAAAATGTTAGTTTTTATCTCTCTGTAAAGAATGGTTATTACAATCCCTGGCGTGCATAAGGGTGCATAATGTATTGCTTTATATATATCCCCTTTTGTAATACCGGAAAGCCCCCCCCTTCATGCCTGAGGGTTTTCGAGTGATTTTTTAATGGGATTTTTGCATTTCGGGCATTTTCCACATTATACTGTTTTTTTTTTTGCAACGGGGTTTTGAAAAAAGGTACCAAGCAAATTTATCTGTATCATTTAATTGTTTCCCTTAGCAGTGGGCTGAGTTGTTGTTCAGCAATCAGATGCACCTGTCATGTTTTTCCCATAAGTATATAAGGCTATATGCCTGCTCCTGGGCTCAGTATAGTCCAGCTATTGAGCTGTGAACCAGGCCCACAATGGTGGTGTTTTTTAATTAAGTTATGTCCCCTTTTTTGTGTGTTTTTTTCTTTTCAATAGTAATTATCTTAGTAATTCAGATGATACAACCCTGGTGGCAGGGACTGAGAATGGCCTAGAGATTCCGATCATAAGGCTGAAAGAAGAAAGCGAGAAGATGACTAAGATCATGACTAGCACCAAAAAGGTCCACATATAGAACAACAATAGAGAAATAGAAGTGTTTGACAGCCTTATTTTTCTTCGATCTCTTATTGCTAACAGTGGTGGTTCAACATCAGTGATCAAGTGTTGAAGAGCATTGGTATGTGCAACCATGGACCAAATATGGAGGTGCAAGGAGATCTCAGTCTCAGTCTCAGATCACTGTCATTGTGTTCCCAATTACAACATATGGCTGTTAGACATGAATGCTAACAGAGCAGACGGAAGTTAAAATGATGCTTTTGAGCTGTGGTGCTGAAGACTTCTACAGATCCTATGGAAAACTGAGATCACCAATGGAGATTCTCTGCCTTGGAAAAACCCAGAATTGTCCCTGTGAAGCAAGATCAATAGACAAAAACTGATCGGTTTTTGGTCATGTGATCAAGGCAAATGCACTAGAAAAGCAGATGCTACTTGGGAAGGTTATGGTAAAAGGGAACAGGGAAAACCAAAGGCTTGTTGGTTGGATACCATAAAAGAATGACATAATTCAACTGAAACAGACAAGCATGGTGACCACTGCCCTACGGAGTATCCCAAGGGTTGGACACAACTCAATGTATAGAAGAAGAATATCCCCTTGATATATTAGGATGTACAAATTAGTCCAGTGTCAGTCTGTAATTCCACGCTACTGCCTTAACTATCAGGTTTCTGCTGTAAGGGTTATTGCTCGCAATGAAAATGAATTTTCCCCTAACAAGAGCAAAAGAGTGTTTGGGGATTACTTTGCTCTGCTAATTAGACACAGAAAAGTCTGATTCCACTGTGGTTTTTACCAGGTTGCCATATTTTCACACAGAGCTTCATATTCCCTTAAGTGTTATATTTTAAACTCTTGATAGCAGAATGATAAATTTCAGAACAATCATTGTCCTACTTTATGGATAAACTTTTGTTGTTTGATGTACATTAAATTGTCTCTTTGAGTGCATTATTTTATCTACAATCAAATAAACAGAAATTTCACTTGATAATGAAAGGAGTAATTAATCTTGAGATTTCATTGTGCTTCTTAATATGTAAAATGCAATTGCTATAATCTCAGACATAGCTAAATCTAATAAATTAATAGTAAATTCAAAGTAATAAACATGTTTTATTTTAACTTGTTTTATACCAGCCATTTGAAAATGTTTCAGACTAAGGTGCAATCTAGTGGCAAAGACTAATGTGATTGACTTGGGAATGTATGGTATATATTTTAACAACATTTTCTGACCACAGCCCCAAATAGATAATGTAATACTTGCTTATTGAGCCAACCACCAAGAAAGGGGTAGGAGCATTCTTCATATGATTTGCGTTGAACTCATAAAAAAGTATTTGTTACTTTTTGTCCACTTTTGTTATCATTTTGTCCACTTGTGCAACCATTTTTAATTGTTCCCATGTTCTAAAATGATAAAGAAAACAACTTTCAGATCATAGGCATAACTATAGCTAAAACAGCCATAATGACTGTGGTGTCTGTAGTTTGAGGGGGCCAGGTACAAGAACATTGTTCCTTTTTATAGGAAACAAGTAGTTGGGAGCTTTCTGATCTCCAGCTCTACAATTTGGGTTTTCTGATATAGAGCAGTATTATTTGTGTCTTTAATTATGCTACCTATGCCACTGTTTTTGTTTCTTGTCATTAGGTGGTGGGGTCCATCTCATTTTGCTATGGGGCCCTTTGAATTTTAGTTATACCCCTATTGCAGATAGTCTTCTTTTAAAATCTTCTATTTTGAATCTATCTAATATAGACCTACGGTATGTGTCTCGGTGGTTACAGACTACCAGTCCAGTCCCATGTGGTATGATCTTGCAGTCATACTCTCTTCTTCCCTATTGCTGTAGTCTTGATTTGTTTGCAAGAAGTAGGTGACAGATACAGTAGTCTTATCAAGACTTGATTGTAGTATGCAACTATAGAGACACATAGATTTGCATAGGAGGTGTATACACAAAGTGGAAGAATTTTTATAATCACTACTGTTTGCAAAGTTTTATTTTTTATTTTAGATCCACTGGAGCAATAAAAAATGATTGCAGTAAGTAAGACACCGCCTTTAAAGTATCTCTTCAGTATCAAAAATGATATATAAGTCAGTACCTTTAAGGGATGATTACCTTCTATGTATTTTACCAGTATTTGTCACTTGACTGCTTTCTAGCTCATCTCCATTGGGGCAGAGCTGACATCTGTAATTGCAACTTCGCTACAGTGCTTATTTGCCTCTCAGAGGCTTGAAACATACCTCCTGTCCTACCAAGAATTCAGTGCATTGTGAGGTTCAGTGTGGATAAATGTAAAGTTTTGTATCTCGGAAATAACAATAGGCAGGTATCATATGTCTTAGGGGGTAAAAAATTAGGAGAATCACTTATTGAGAAGGAACTTGTAGATTATAGACTACAGAATAGTATGCAATGTCAATCAGCTGCTTATAAGGCCAACATGATATTGGTGTGTACTAAAATAGTCATGGACTCGCGGATCAGGGATGTAATATTACTGCAACATAAAGCATTGGTGCGACCTCAATTGGAATATACCATGTGCAAGCTTATGGAATCGGACTAAAAAAACTCAAAGAATCCAATATAATAAAAGAAAAAGCAGCACCACATTGAAAACTGTTTATCCACTCAAAGTTTGAGCTCTTCATTGGAGCCATTCTTGAGAATTATTGGGCTTGAAAATGGCTCCGTTGGGGAGCTGAAACATTGCCTTTTTACGACAGAGGTGAATAGACAGTTATTATTATTTCTTTTCAATGTGGTGCTGCTTTTTTTTTTCAACATTGAGCTCTGTATTAGAAACACACATCTCCTACCACTATAAAGATTTAGATGTACATAGATTAAAAAAAAACCTATATGGTATTCAGTAATAAAAGGCTATGAACACTGAATACTTTTTTGTTGCATTCTACTTTTTTTGGTATAAAAAAAAAATCCAGTAAGTCTTTATTAAAATTGCATGTGGCCAGCTTCGCCATAGTTTTTTATTTTTTTTTTTAAATCTGGAATATTGAAGGTCTGGTAGCAATCAGTGTCCTTTATACAAGCTTAGAGAGAATGCTGGATAAAAATTCCCATAATTAGGTCTAAGTGAAATAGAATAGATAAAATTACAAATGCTGTGATTCCATAGAGGTATGCTTGTCATATTTCATCTTGCTCCCCAAAGTCATTTTTCTCCACACTTGATGGTAGGCAGGGAGATCTAAATGAATGTGCTATTTTAAAAACCTAAAATTGGGGACATTATTTTCTTTTACAATGAAAAGTAATATCCCACGAGAACCTGACAGACAAATGAAGTCTGTCTTCCTACCACGCAGCTCGCTGAGTGCGCGACTATATACACCGTCAGTCTCACCTTCGCGTCTGCAAGCACACTTCACAAAGATGGATTAAATTTCATGAAGTTGCTTGGACGTACATTCCATCCGTTCAACCAACCTGCTTAATTTCATATTTTTAAACTATATTTCCCGATAACAAATTTAAGGACAGTAAAAGATTGGTTTTATCAGTCTGAACATTATATGCAGTTTACATAATGATGAAATACTTTAACATCCTAAGCTTTAGAATCCTCTTTACAAAGATAAATGTATACATCTGCAAAGAAAACTATTACTTCCTTGTAGGAACAGGAGAATGGAAATGGATTGCCGGGTAGTAGTGACAGTTTATTTTATTAATAGACGACTTAAGGATGCATTGTAAACTACTTGTGCTTCAGTCCTGAGGTACATGACGGTGATCCTTAAAGGATAGCTTGTAGACTTTGTAAATTATAGTGTTATATGCGTTATTTCTTTTACAGATTAGTGGGATTTGTTTAGCGCAAATGCATTAAAATTTCAGCAGTTTTGTAATCCCAAAAAAATCATCACAGGATTCAAGTTTAATTTAGTTTTTTTATAAACTGCTCCGATGACTTTTGTAGAATTTCTCTATATTGGTTGATTTCTCAAGTTATTTATAACAGTCCAAGTTGGTGGATTTGACACAGTTTTGTTTTTCTGTCAGTATGATAGAGATCCAGATAAATCATCTAGTTGTTATGGACCAGAACTCATAACTACTATAGCCTTAATATGAAGTTGGCAGGTAACATACCTTGTCAACCAGTCTTTTTTCTGTTACTTAAAGGAGTTGCTCAAAAAAATATTCTTCAATAGGGCTAAGGTGGGCAAAAAATTACAATGGCGGCTCCGCATGTCTGAGGCGTAACCGAATCAGATGAGCAGTAACTATGAAGAGAGCTCATCCACGGTTCAGTACGGCACCACCACATCTGGCCCCATGGAAGAATGATTTTTATTTGCTGGTAAACCCCTTTAAGAGTCATACTTAATGGACTGTTTCCATCGTTTGACGAGCTGAGTCACACGACTCTCTCACGTATCGAGTGGCTCCACATGCCGCACAAGATAGAGTGGTCACTCGAGCGCGAGCTACCACACACTTATAGCACATAAGGCAGTCCTTGATTGAGAGCCATAGTGAGGAGATCTCACGGCATGCTAGGCTTTTACTACGCCCACGCACAGCACTCTCTCACACACCTTGAGAGATAGCTCGTCATCCTTGATATCTCACTCACCGTAAACAAACGTCTCACAAGAGTCTCTATTACAGCGTCTGCAGGCGCCACATGCGCAGGCTATCACCACAAACATCATGTACAGACCCTAACCCAGAGTTGGGGCTAGAGCTTTTTACTGGTGTGTTAACTCACCACTTTTCTGGTCCAGTGGTGCTCTTAGTCCATCGTCACACAAATCGGAAATTATGTTGGACCGAGAGCACAGCAAAACTGGAAGCACTACGGGAGTTGCATGAGTTTTAAACTAACACACCCATAAAAACCCCAACATCCAACTTTGGGTTAGGGTTTTGGTTACAGTTGATTTTTTTTTAAATGTACATAAAAAATTAATTTGGGTCAGTATGAATTGAATGGCTCAGGTAAAGGGTTCAAATTACTTTTTGACTTGGATCCAAAGTACAACACTAATTACTAGAATATGCCATCTGAACTCAAAGATGTTTTTTTACCCACTCTGTTATGTAAGATTGATTCTGTAATGTAATTGATCAAGTGATACCTTATAATCGCTCAATCAACAGCTAAGTCTTGTTCACGTATGACAACATTTTTGTAAATGTCCCACGCATGGAAATGAGGCTTGTACAAATCCAAGCGCTTGCCACCAAAACGGCTCCATTTATTTGAATAAATTTTTTTTAGCTGCAGAAATTTCTGCAACAAATGTACCCCATGACAATATGTCTAAAAAGGACACAAAGGCAAATCCACCTCTACTGAATATTCAGAGAAGTTGCAATGTCAAAAGAGGGGCTGATCACACAGGCCTCAAGTACACCCTGCACATGATAAAAAGTGATTTTTTGACATATATTGGGTTGGTATGGGTTGGCACACCTTTATTTACTGTACACTAAACAATGATCTGCGATGCTTTTTGTAAAGATGGAGCAAAGTAAAGAAATGTATACGACGAGGTATAAGTTTCTTTAAAGTTTTAATCATTAGCCAACTTATGCCATTGTATCCCTGTATGGTGGCATATGTTGGAGGCTTAACTGCAGGTGTATATTTGAAATATTTATTGTTTATACCTTTGCATTATCTAATTTAAAAAAAGGTTTTGAACAGCCATTTATTGGAAGACCACAATTGTCAGACACTGATCACCCAAAACATTTAAACCACAGCTAAGTGAAATGAACTTGTCGAGGAATATAATTTATTAAAGCACCAGGTGGTTGATTTATTGGAAGCAGGAAAAATAAGCATGCACAAGGATCTGAATGACTTTAGCCAGTACAATTTGACACTTGCAAACATCTAGGTCACAGTAGTTCTTATTGGGTGTTCCTGGCATGTGCTGGTTAGTTCCTACCAAAAGTGTTTCAAGGAAAGACAACTGGTGAAAGTGTCATGAGCACACAAGACTCATTGATGCATGTGGAAAGCAATCTGCTTCAATCCCATGGAAAAGCTTCTAAAACACAAATATTAATGCTTGCTAAAGTAGAAAGTTATCAAAACACAGCGTTCCCGCAGATCAGTAGTGCCAAATACGGATTCCTGTATACTGCAAAAAGTACCTACAGTAAGCTTCGGCAGTGGACCATGGTGCAATAGAAGAAGGTGGCCTGGTATGATGATGGGTCTTCTTTTGCATAATGTGGATGGCTGTTTACATGTGCATCCCTTACCTGAGAATGGGATGGAACCAGTATGCAATAAGGGAAGAAGAAAAGCAAGAGTAGACAATGTTATGTATTAAACAATTTTCTGCTGAAAAACTTCAGGCTCTGGCATTAACATAGGTGGATGTTACAGACCAAGTGCACCCTTTGAGGGCAACATTATTACCTTATTTCTCGATTGTTCAGGAACAGTTGGAGGAACAAGATAAGGAGTTCCAAATTAAGCATCTGTGTGAGGTGCTGGAAAATATGTCTGATCCCTGGATGCCCCACAAGACTTAAAGGATCTCCTACTAATATACTGGTGACTGACATCATAGGATTTATTTAAAGGTGTTACAGAGTTCATTGTTTGACAGGTTAGACCTGTAAGGATTCGTTCCCACGGCAAAGACAAAATTACCCCGTTCGTGCATCTCCGCTAGTCGCCTACAGCTGATACGTACAGAATGGTCTCTAGGCAGATATCTTCGTAGTTTGGCTCGCCGTGCGATTGAGCCGCTCGGAAGATCTATTTATTCGCATCTCCACGAGAGATATAGTAGAGAGCTGCGGACTCTCTTGGCTTCTCTTACTCCCTCGCAGCCCGTTCTCTTACATCCACCTGTTCCAATTTCTCACACACACTCTAGCACACCACGAACCTTCCGCAAAGGCAGCAAGTGTGCGCGCGCGCTGATCTCCATCCAACCACTGAAATGAGTCACGCGCACACATTGCGTCGAGCTATGCAATCTCACCACAGATAACACCCTACTCTCGGGAACACCAGCGCATGTAGTGGGGCTGCTCCATGGATTTTGCATCCACAATCTCATCTACTAACACACGCGAGCGCGCAGTCGAGTGTGCAGACAAGCACTTCTGCCGCTTATCTAGCCAAGAGCGTTCCGCAACTACAGATTCACAATGATGCAGTCGTGACACAAACGCGCGCTCTACAAGACACCCGGTGTGTGACGATGGCACTTCTCTGCGCCAAGCGTTGTGGGTAGTGCCAGCACTGCTCGCTCAGATGCTTCATGGCGCAGGACGGCGCACAATCACGGATCTATATGCGTTGACTCGACTGTGGATGCCTGCCTTGCACACTTGCACAATCTGCGCATCACGTACATATATATCTCTCAGCAAAACTCGAGACACTAGATGTGTGATACCGTGCTTATCAAGTCTCACGATATCATGCATGGAGTTATCAGTTTCCTAAGTAATGTGTTAGTAATTAAAGGTATAAAATACGCTAACGATGCTCAGACGCCTCACTCTACCTCCGCGAGGAGCACAATAGACCAAGATGCGCACTGCTACATCGACACTAACTAGTCAGTCACCCCCGGCGACCGCAAACATGAGCATGAGCAAGGAGATATTCATCTAAGCATTAGTGCACAAGTCCATCCTGACTGTAGTCACTTCTAGTCGCCGCGACGCTCGATAGAATATAGCACAAACTACAGAAGGATCGCCCGTCTACTTCTACTCACTGCTAGCAGTCCCCCCACTACAATGCGGGATGTAGACCCATCTACTCACTTGCGCGCGCGCGGGAGCTCTGCCTGCGCACTCGATGACGTGTATGTCAGTCGTGTGCATTGTGATACGCACCATTGTAGCTGGGCACAGAGAGCCGTAGAATCGCTGTGCTTTGTTGTAGTCGGCGAGTTCATCACGCTTCAAGAACATCTTCTCGATAATGATTGAGATCTGAACAGAACACGCATGATGGACTAGTGACAGTACAGAGTAGAGTGTATAGTGCTGGTTCTCATGAGATGGAACTCTCGGCACACACAGCGGTCCAAGTAGTCATTTAGCGAAGACATCGAGTCGAGAGCGTTCTATCTTTATAGGGGAGCGAGGGACAACAATAGTCTAGAGTCAAATTATGAGACGACTCACAAACAATCTAGTGACACTATAACTGTCATCAGAGACGAGCCAGGTAAACTCTGCATATTCTTCTCAGATTTACACTTATGTCTTGTAATATATGAAATATCTTAACATTTATAGGTTTCTGTACAGTAGAGATCACACGGATCTACTCTAACACAACAGGTCATATAGAGTACACATCGCGACAGACTATGTCACTGTGTTGACTAGGACGCGCGAGTCGATTCATATCAGAGAAGGTGGTCAATGTAGACAGTCACGCTCTAGGATTTGCAGACAGAATCGACGGCATTCGACCGTGGATTGTGCACTATCTGGAAATATATCTAATGTACTGGGTTGTCTTTTTGATGGTTGGCAATGACACATGAGGCTGCGGAGTTAGGCAGCAGAATAGTTTTTATTGTTAGAACGGCTACTTTTGGATGGACACACACATGTGGCGCGGAGATCAGGGCTGAGAGGGTTAATTATTAACAGCAGGTTCTTCATAGTGAGATGTTGTATGATTATGTTACTTTTGATATGAATTTGGATTTAGCATTTTTAAAATTTTCAAAGTGCGAGAGAGATAATTCTGTCCAGCTGCTCAAAATAATGCTGCTCCATAATTATTATGTTAATTGATTTTTCACACTTATTATTTTCCCAGACTTTGCAAATGGGCATCAAACACTTCTCCGGGCTGTTTGTCATGCTCTGTATAGGAATTGGAGTATCTATTCTTACCACCTATTGTGAGAACATACTCTTGTCAAGCATGCATGTGCAATTGCCCAATGTACATTGACACACAGGGAGAGGACATATCATGCGAGAGGAACATAAGACACATTTGTGGCGCGTACTCACTAAGTCGAGGCGTTTGTGATGCCAGTCGTGTGCACTACCGGATCAGCGTCACCACAAGTCGGACACCCGTGTTAGCAACTTCAAATGTCGATTGAGAGCGCGTTTGCCAGTTTGCTCACCATATGTCACCAGATGCGATCTAGCATCCGAGCCAAACTCCATATGTGCGAGGATAGCATTAGCGACTGAAGGAAACTTTACATAGGTTATACCACCCTTGCTGAGATAGTGACAGACATGCTATTTCCAGCATTGTGTCCCTTATTCTGTAAGAAGCATTAAGTTCAGAGCATTTAATACTCAAATCTGACAGTTTGCAGCTTGTTCTGCCAATGAGTCCAGCCATGGCTGATTCAATGTATTACTGTGAATAGGTAGAAACCTGTGAATAAGCTGGACTCTTTTGTGGCAGAGCAGACGGCATACAAGATTTGAACATTAAATGCTCTACAATATAGCCTATGTGACAGGTTCCCTATAAATCTATAAAATGTACATGTTTTAATTTATACTGTGTTTTTCCAAAAATAAGCCCTTCCCCAAAAATAAGCCCTAGCCTGATTTTAACACATTCTTGGAGTAGGCTTTAAATATACACCCTACTCAAAAATAAGCCCTAGTTTACGTCGGGCGCCTGATGTCACCTGGTGCCCGCCTCCTTGGCAGTGCCATTCCCGAGCCCTGCCCACCCCGATAAACAGCCTGTTAGACTGGAGGCCATAGAGTGCAATATGTAAATAAATGTTCAATGTATACACACACACATACATATACACTCACAGTGTACACACACATTTACACAATCACACATATAATCCCTTACTTTAAAGTGTGACTACTGTGACTTGCTGGGACTTGTATAGACACACACTCCATGGTTTGTGACTATAAGTTATGTACTCTGTGTGTATATATACACTCACCGGCCACTTTATTAGGTACACCTGTCCAACTGCTCGTTAACACTTAATTTCTAATCAGCCAATCACATGGCGGCAACTCAGTGCATTTAGGCATGTAGTACTGGTCAAGACATTCTCCTGCAGTTTCAAACCGAGCATCAGTATGGGGAAGAAAGTTGATTTTTGAGTGCCTTTGAACGTGGCATGCGGTTGTTGGTGCCAGAAGGTCTGTCTGGAGTATTACCAGAAACTGCTAGATCTCTCTGGGAATTTTCACAGCACAACCATCGTCTAGGGTTTTACAGAGAATGGTCCGAAAAAGAAAAAACATCCAGTGAGCTTTTTCTCAGCCGTTCCATAGATAGCGCGACAGCATGAAAGTGGCACATGTTGATTGAAAATTTACACAGTCACAGCACACCGCCCTTGTATCAGGGGGGGACCTTAGCTAGGATGATATGCGTAGTCGTCTTCACATCCAGCGCGATTCGCAACGTCTGATGCGCGCTGCACCAGCAAATAGCCATGCCCGTTACAACCAAGGTAGCAGAAGAGCCACTGCTCGACACTACACAGTCTACGCACAGTACGGCAACTTTAGGCAGATGTGCTACAGCATGCAGAAGACCACACCGGGTGCCACTCCTTTCAGCTAAGAAAACAGGAAACTGAGCTCCAATTGCCCCAAGCTCATCATATGGACATAAAAGAATTGGAAAACGTTTGCCTGGTCTGATGAGTCCAGATATTTCCTGCTGCGACATTTCGGTAGGTAGGGTCCATAATTTGGCGTCAACCAACATGAAAGCATGGATCCATCCTGCCTTGTATCAACAGGTTCAGGCATTGGTGGTGGTGGAACTAGACGAATCTCACACGACGCGCGACGACTCTCATAGCATCGATCTACAAATCCCAAATAACTCAGGAGATCAATAGCGCACAGCACACACTCTCACTCTCATCTTCTACCACACGATCATGCTTACTCTTTGACTTCCCCATTGACCCAGACACGAGACTATAGGACACATACTCATAGAGAGCGATCATCCTAAACTGCTCTCAATCGTCGCTACACACATACAAAGCGAGAACTCTATACAACTGGTTACCATTACTACATATAGTTCTACATTGGCGTGAAGATCTCACAGCCACTACATCATCTTGAAGCACACATCAGCGATATGTCCAAACAAGAATCGTGCGATAAGACATTCAATATGAGCGAGCCACTCAACTTTAATCTCTACATTTATCAGTAGAGAGGTCAACATAATATTACAAATTACCATCACCTATCACAAAACTGGACTGAAAACACGACGACACATCTAAGACTCGTACATGCAGACTCGATTTTATATGTCGTGTTAATACGGTTCACGGATACTCTCATAAATGGTGTTATCTTGACATAGTAAACATTTCTCTGGTATACACGATGACTACTGAGATGTATAGCACACTATATTTGTGTAATGATTTGGCCACAATTAATAGACTTAGAAGATGAATGTGGTGTGTATTTTTAAGTTTTGATGTTTACTGAAAAAAATAAATATATGTTTTATAATTTGATATAAATGGAGAAAATGCAGGGCTGCGGCCACTCTATGTAATTATACATGTACACGACAAAGACCCAGCCAGAGGAACATTTCTACAAAAAGGCTAATACCCTACGTGGAAAATCCCTAAAGAAGAATTTATGCTATCTATCATACATGAAAACAACTTGAGACTCTCGGTTTCACATATTTTGATCAAAAAGATGTTTATGAACTGCCACGACTTTCATCAAACGTGGATCTCAAATCGGGCAGTCCTGATCCTATCTTTACCTCTCAAATCGAGCCAATCAGGCCTCTCACTGGTCAACCGCCTCTTTACAGTCTCTAGATAGCGTCCTCTTGGTGCATGACACATTCACGGACTAGAGAGAGCTACATCCAGAACTCACATCGCGCAGCGAGTACAATCACAGCTCATCCCCCATCTTCCTTAATGAAGAGCAGCTCACTCTGAGTAAGACAGATGAATAGCGTAGCCAGTCACAGGAGACTCTCTCACACGGGATGACTGTACACTTCTCGCGTATTCAAGGCACCATTGTGGAGTAGTGTGCCATTCTATACACACCATTAGCTACAGCATCCCCGCACTACTTCTCCTCTCTCACCGTGCGTCCCCTTCTGAGACCAACAAAAACATCTCTGAAAAAACGTATGCAACCTGGGTGCCACTGCAGGGCTGTCGAGCCACACATGTAATATACATGTACACACACAGACCGCCGCCAGCGGCAACATTTATGCAAAAAGCAATTCACTACGTGGAAAACCCCTAAAGAAGCATTTTATGCTATCTATCATACATGAAAAAAACTTGAGACTCTCGGTTCAACATAACAACTCCTTGACTCCTTATCCACATGCCTCTTCTCCACATGCAGCTCCCACGACTTTCAATCTGTGATCTCAAATCGGGCATGTCTATCTATCTTTACCTCTCAATCCGCCAATCAGGCCTCCTCGCCGTGGTCAACCGACCTCGATTAATCAAGAAAAAACAAAAAACCTGCAAAGCCTGCCCTTCTTTGACAGCCTGTGAGAGTGGGCGTGGGACAGAAACCCTAAATGAAGCACCCCTTCCTTCCCATATTGTTAAAATCAATGTACACCAAGTATAACGTAAATTGTTGATCAAAATATGTGAGAACCGAGAGTCTCAAAGTTTTTTCCATGTATGATAGATAGCTTAAATGCTTCTTCTAGGATTTCCACGAAGTGTATTGCCCTTGTTCAGAAATTCCCGCTGCGTCGGTCTGATGTGTGTACATGTATAATTACATGTGTGCCGCAGCCCTGCCATGGCACCCAGGTTGCATACTTTTTTTCAGAGATGTTTTTGTGTGCCGAAACATAGTTATCTTGTTGTACATTGAATTTAACCTATAGGAAGGAAGGGTGCTTCATTTTGGGTTTCTGTCCCCGCCCACTCTCAAAGGCGTCATAAGAAGGGCAAAGCTTTGCAGTTGTTGTTTTTTTTTTTTTTTTTTCTCTCTGAATAATTGAGGTCGGTTGACCCACCGCTGAAGAGGCCTGATTGGCTCGATTGAGAGGTAAAGATAGGATAGGACTGCCCGATTTGAGATCACGTTGAAAGTCGTGGGCAGCTTAAACATCTTTTGATCAAAATATGTGAACCGAGAGTCTCAAAGTTTTTTCATGTATGATAGATAGCATAAATGCTTCTTTAGGGATTTCCACGGGGAATATTTTCTTGGCACTCTTTGGGCCCCTTGGTACCAATTGAGCATCGTTGCAACACCTTGTGGAATCTATGCCATGAAGAATTGAGTCAGTTCTGAAGGCAAAAGGGGGTCCAACCCGTTACTAGCATGGTGTACCTAATAAAGTGGCCGGTGAGTGTATATAATGTGTATATATATATATATATATATATATATATATATAAAAATATATATATATATATACACACACACACACAGTGCATACCCTATAGTCAGAAAACATGTGTTGTATTTGTGTGTATGTACACGCTGGTACTTGTAGTTCCACAGCAGCTGCAAAGGAACTAAGGGCCACATTTATGAAAACTGTCTAGGTCTAAAACTCTCTATGTTGCCCATAGCAACCAATCAGAGTGCTCCTCTCATTTCTCATAGTGCTCTGGAAAAATGAAAGGGGCACTCTGATTGGTTGATATGGGCAACAAAGTGAGTTTTAGACCTCAACAGTTTCCATACTTATTGCCTAAATGTCCCAGCATAGAGTGTCTACCCCCATCCTGTTGAAAAAAAGTAAGCCCTACCGCAAAAATAAGCCCTAGCCCTTTTTTAGAAATGAAAATATTAGTTAGACCCTGTCTTATTTTTGGAAAAGCATGGGTATGTATCATGGACATAACCATTGCATCAATATGCTGGCCTGTGTCATTACAAAAAAAAAAGAATATACTTGTTGCCTGCATCTTAATTCAGAATAGTGATAGTTAGTTGATGGTAGCAGGGCATGGGAAGTTTTAACATCTGCTCGTACGAGCAAGTTGTGTACAGATGTAGCAAATCTAAACTCGCCAGAAACTGCACCATGATCTCATTGCTCACAAAGTCTCAACTTTTATCAATGGCTATTGATGTGATCTAGGAACAGATAACATTGAAAGTTGGGATATCACCGTCAAGTTAAATTTTGTTACATCCATACATAGGGATCAGTTATTTTATTTTATGCATATACAGAAAAGTCAGGTTACCCCACACAGCTGTATCCTCTTTCATAGCTATTCAATCTATATGTCCAGACACTGGCTTAATAAGACTTAAAGGGGATGTCTTATAAAAAGAGCAATTTCTTATGTTAAAGCTAATTTGACAATCTGTTGAAAGCTTCAAATCTCTTTTGTGATTTCTTGTTTTTGCTGGGTTTAAAGGGACCTGTCAGGTCATTAATGGTGTCCAAACCATGGGTAGCATGAAAAGTTTCACGTTTCTCAGTAAAGTGTGTTTTACCCTATAATGCTACAATGTTTCAGAGTAACACATACTGCGAAATTGAGTCAAGTATAGGAAGAAGTGCACTGGCCAGAGGAGACAGAGCCGGTGTCCAGCTTCTCCCCATCCAGCTGAGTTTAACGGACTAGTCTCTTTCTATACACAAACCATAGAGACCGCTCCGTTAGAGGGGTTGTTCGAGTCTACTTTTTATATATAATTATCACAGCTGTTAGAAAAAGAAGAAAAAAAATCACTTTTGTCTTTCCCTTCATTGCAGTGCTGCCGTTGCTCTGCATTGGTGTTCTGTTTACTTTGCTTTACTCGCTGCTGGCAGTCAGATCGTTATCGCTGCAGCGATCACATGCCAGTGCTTAACTTCAATGCTTGGATCATTCATTTCCGAATGAGAACATCAGGCATTGGCAAAAGATTGCAACAGCCAATCAGACATTGTGACTGCCTGCAGTGGAAGCACGCCAAACACCAAATGAGAGCTGTAATTGGTCGAGGTAGTGGATCCTCTGGGTAAGGTGGTGGCTGGGGGCAGGATGTGAAAAGTCAGAAACGTCGTATGGTTCAAATCCAGAAAATATCATAACAGAAACATGCTTACACTTGTGTACATACTGTACACCAATAAGAGCTGGGGAGGGAACTTATACAAGGACCAGCGTACTCTGATAGGTAATCACCGGAGTGCTTTTAAGAGTAAGCATTGGGGAATTCCCATCCCTAGGCCAGTGGCTGTAAGTGGTGTAGAAGCAGGGGACAGGTGAGTATAGATGCCAGGTAATGGGGGCACGAGCGCAACCAAGGTCCGGAGCAGTGACAAGAGCACTGGCAGCACAAGAACAGAGGTGAGGATAGAGGTTTTTCTTTTATATGCTGACAACAGCAGCTATAATTTATAGTACCAGATAGACCCAGACAATCCCTTTTAAGCTCAGCTGTATGGGGAGAATCCATAAATCTTCCCTGGCCACTGTGCTTCTCCTTGTACCTGGCTCAGTTCCACAGCATGTTTTACTCTGAAAAGCTCTATTGTTTCAGGGTAAAACCTTGCTGAGACAAGGAGACATAGGGAGACATGTATGAACTGGTTTTTCACCCTTTTCTGGCGTAAAATGCACCTAAGTGAGCAGTCTATGATGTCTAATGCGCCTGACGAATGTGTTAGGTGCATTGTTCGTAAAACTCAACAGTTTCTAATGCGCCTAACATGAGAGGGCACCACACTCGTAATATTAGACACATATATGAATGTGGTTCGGGAAATCTAGACAGTGTGGTCTGCCTAAGCCTGAGGAGTCTAAGTGGAGCTAGATTTGCTGCTAGGGAAAAAAATGTCCAATATTTCTCAAGTTACACTAGTACAATAATAAAAAGTGATTTCTGATTATTATCAAACTATAGAAAATTAAATTATTTAATTGTAATAAAAAATGTTATCATATAAAATTAATGTAAAAATATATAATATCCCAAAAATAGAAAAATATCTTCTATAAAATGTATTTGAATTTAAAAGAATTTAAAGCTAATTTTACATTAAATAACCTACTGATGTTGTTGTTCAGATTTTTTAATTTTTACTACATTAAATTTGAAATTTATTTTTGCTGCTCTCTACTTTAGTCTGCATACAGCAAAAGCCAGCACACCATAGGTCTAAAGACTTTTCTTTTATTTCCAGCCTATCTATAGCCTTTATACATGTTAGGTGCATTACTTATGCGCCTAAGTTCCATAATGCACCTAACACATATGCGAGGCGCGTCAAACTTTGGACCTTATTTATAATCAAACAAAAACCACTTTCATACATTTAAGCGCATTATACACTGAAAAGGAGACTCAACTATTCACTTCAAAGCGCCTTCCTTCATACATGTCTCCCATAGAGCTCAAAGGAGCTGAGTGGTCCCTTTTAATCTGCAGTCAACCATATATTTCCTCTACAATGGGCAGGAAAATTAATGGCTGATCATATCTTACATCCACAAACCCACCAAAAATTCAGGAATTTATTACTATTCCTGTAAGATTCAGAATTTCTGAGATGGTGAAAATTCTGCAAGTTGTGCAACAAATATATATAAATAAAAATAGCAAATGTAATGTGAATTTTATGCAACTCATCAGGCATGGAAGAAACTTTTCCTTATCTCACCTCATTGCAAACAGCCTTCTCACAAATATTTGGGGGAAAAAAATCTAACAATTTCTTACGGAATTATTTTTTGTTTTTAGCAACTATATTTTCTTATGACTGTATTTTATGACTATGATTATGTGCTTTAAAAACAATAAACCCATGACTTATCATATCGTATTATGATACATTCATTCAGCTGTCAATTATCCATTTACATACTATATATGTTCAGCTTGCCCAGGCATACATGTGCTTTTAAGAGGGGGAGGGGGGGGGGTGGAGAATTAGTTGCAGCCATATATCTTTCTCCTATATCCTACAGGGATTATGGCTTGGGCATTCTGCAATCCAACATGCCCAGTCCTTCTTTGTTAGATACTGGCAGATAGAAGGATTAGACATGTGGGTGTCCTCCCATGCATGTTAGATATTTAGCTGATCCTGATGAACTCATCGTGTTTGGCCAGCATTTACCTGTTGTTTATGGGCCCCTGTACTTAGAATTGTGAGTCTATAGGCTACTAGTCAGTCTGTTTTCCTCCTTTGATACAAGTCTACTTTTCACTTGCCCACACTTTGTTTTGACCAGTGTTTCTTTAAAAAAGACCTACAAGAAAATGAGAGTGTGAGAATTATGGGAGTTGAAAGATTGTCTCAAAGGGATTAGTCAAATAGCTATGGGGTACTTATGAGTCGATACGAACTTTAACAGTTCTTTGTAAAGGTCAATACTCAACATGACCTTGTTTTTCATGTTGAAAATAAATGATAGATGTTTTACAACTTAGAAGATTTGCAATCTTGAATTTCTGGCACATTTCAATATATCCGATACAACGCTACGTGTTTCCATTCCCATAAGTAATATTTTATAGTGCATACAAAGATTCATGGCATCTTTTTTCTTTGTGTTGTCTTCTCCAAAACAGCGTCTCCATCGAGCTTTAAATACATCATTTAATGAAGAGAAATTTCAGCAAAAACTGAAACGACTAGAGAAAAGGTACAGTAATCCTAATGTGTCTTTCACTGTATCTCTGCCCTGACGTATTGAATCTTCCATCAATACCACAAATTGAGCTGAATTATGTTCTTTCTTAATAACCAAAATTACATTCTACAGCTATTGTTATTACCCATGGCAGACATGTGACACTGATCTTATTTGATCTATCATAGTCAACCAGCAGCTTATCTGGAGTTACAAAGTCTCCAGGAATTTCATAATTTTTCTGAAAATGTGTGCGCTCCAATGATTTTATCTTGTATTTACTCTCAGTAATGCTTACTTATTGAAATGACTAATACACTGTTGTAGAACTAGTTTTACCTTTTCAGATATTTAGGTATCATGCAGTTTCTTATATGGATAAGTATCCTAGCCTGCCACCTCCCTTCCTCTTCCTGGTTAAAAGCTTATGTTGAAACTGTTGAACTCTTTTTTTTTTTTTTTTTTTGTTAGTCACTATAGGGGGAACAAGGGTTTTGCAGGTGCTAAATTTTGGGATTTGGGGGTTTTGATTGCGGCTGGAACCCCCTTTAAAGGGGTTTTGTGGGTTGTGTTTTTTTGATTGATATACTGTTGTTTTTTTTACAATATATTTAAATATTTTTTAAAAAAATAATATAAAATTTTTAAAAATATATATATATTATATATATTTAAATATATATATATTTTTATATTATATATATATATAAAGGCCCGAAGGGAAAGGGTTTGAAAAAAAAGGGATATACATGGGCCCCCAGAGTTCCCGCCAGGTAGGGCGAGAGTAATACAGGTCACCGAGGGGACCGGGCCTGGGTGGGGTAGAAGCCGGCACTTTATTTTGGGTGTCAGTGCTTTTAGGGGGTTTGGGGCACAGGGTTTCCCAAAAGTATTTTTGCTTTTGGAAACACAGTTAGCCCCCGGGGGGGGGTTTTCCCGGCTTTTTCCCGGGAGCAGTCAAATTTTGGGTGGGTGGCTTGTTTCCCCGGGGGTTTCCAGTGCCAGGGTTTTCTTTGGGCAAAATAGGTAAAACTAGTCAGCGGGACTGGGGTGTGTCGGAGTTACAGCCAGGAAGCTGGGCCTGAAGATTTTTTAAACACCAAAAGGTTCCCAAGCTACAAGTGATAGAAAGGACTCCCTTTTTTTTATTTTTTTTTTTTTTTTTTTTTTTTAGCCCCGGGGACGAGCAGGATTTTTTTTGCTACAAGGTTTGTCTGTGTTTTCCATTTCCCCTGGACTTCGTTTGTACCACCGAGCTTCCCCCCTTAAAATTGGGGGAGGGATGGGCCCAAAACTTTTTTAGAGACTGTACTCTTGGGGAAAAACTTACACCCTTTTAAAAACGGACATTGCAAAAACCCCCATGTCCGGGGTAAAGCGGCCACGGGGTTTAAAAAGCAAAAGATGGCGAGCATGGGAAAAACTAATAAAAAAAGCTTGGTTTCAGTCAAACCTCCACCTTTCAACAAGCCTTTACTGCGAGCCCAAAAAACAAACACTCCCCGCAACAACGTGTGCATGAGGAAAACCATAAAGGCGCAAAGTGAAACCAAAACCCCTTTTTTGGCGCAGGTTCACCAGAGAGTGGCTAAGGAAACAGCAACAGGGGAAAACCAAATCCCCGCAAAAGCAGATACAACCTTGACAGAAAGACAAGGGGTGACCTCAGGGGTTGCAGATGGCACCCCCCACAACCCCCGTTTCAGGGGGCGCGCCCCCAGGAAAAAAAGACGGCCCCAGGGGACAAACGAACTTATCTGTGCACGTTTTTAGAGAAAACGGGAAGAGGGACAACTACCCCCAAAACCAGTGGGCGGACGTGCTGGGGCCCCCCTTTCCTACGGGAAACCCCCCGAAGGCATTTTCTTTTAAATTTTCAGGGGCCCGGGGTGCCCAAAATCTATACCAAGCTCCGGGGAGAGATCTTTGGGTTTGGCTCGGAGAAAACCTTTGGGTGTTTGGGCACAGCATTTTGAAAACCCCGGGAGTACAACCCGAAAAAAAAACCCCGCGGTCACAATGTATGAAACGTTCCATCTGACAAGAAAATGGCGGGAGCCGAGGAGCTTACGTCCGCACAGATTGTCGAAGGGGGTGTGTGACCGCTTTTGTACGTGCCCCCGCCCGTGGAAAGGGTTAACGCTGCCTTGGGTACACCCATCCCAAAAAAAAGGGATGAGTGGTGTCCTCTTTGGGGGCGTTTTTAAAAGCCACAGAGGGCTTTCTACAGGAATTGGGATGCCCCAGGGGAAACCCGAGAAGACCATTAAACTGGTAAACCGTTTCCCCTTTTCTAGGGGGGGGGAGACTGTCGGCAAAGGGGGGTGGCCCCTGTAGACGCAAAAGGGGAAAAAGAAAAGCCAAGTCCCAAAAAAAGGGCTTTTACAAAGGCCCCAAAGGGCCCTGTAGTCTGCTGGCGCTGCAGGGTCTGGAACATGGGGGGCTGCTAACTGCCCTTCCAAAAAGAGCCCCTGGGTTTTTGAAATTGGGAAGGCGCAGGTCGTATTATGCCCCCGGGCCCCTTCCCCAGCCCACAGGGGCAATATGGTTTTTTAAACCCGGGAGGTTTGCCCTGTCAGAGTGGGGAGTATCCAGTAACCTCTCAAGGACTGGGGAGTTAGTGACTTTAGTCCAAGCCAGCCCGGTAAACCCGCACTAAAAAACCAGACCCGTTGCTTTTGGGGGTTTATTTGTATTCATGGGGACATTAAGGACTTTTCCCACGGCCGTGGTCACGGTGGAGACTCCCTGTGGGTTTTTGGGGAGGCCCTTAAGTGGGTGTTGTACAAGAACTTTTCACCCCCAAATTATTGTAGGAAAGGGAACCCTTTTCCCCTGTTCAGGAAAAATTGGGAAAATTTAAACAAAGCAGGGTTTTGTAAGTCCCGTCATTCCCCTTTAAAGTGTAAAAAACCAAAGTAAAATTTTAAAGCCGGGGCCCCGAATTTCGGGGGATTTTTCCCTGGGGGGTCCTTCGGGGACTCAGGGGAAACTCCCCGAATTGAGTTTCAAGTTTTTCAAAATTTCCGGGGAAAATTTTGGTACCGAGCAATTAAGGGACCCTAACTTAGTGAATGCCTTTAAAAGTGTTAAGGTCATCAATGGCGCCATCCAAGACCCTGACACTGAGTTGGTGTATCCCCATTTTGCAGTCCAAAATGACCTCCTATATAGAGTAAAAAGGACTCCGACTGAGGTCATAAAGCAGCTGGTGGTGCCCCAATCGCATGTTCGCTCGGTATTGGAGCTGGGTCATTCCCATGTGCTGGGTGGGCACCTAGGGGTAGAAAAAACCCGGGAACGTATCGAGCGGAATTTCTTCTGGCCAGGGATTTATAAGGCTATAGAGGACTTCTGCCAGTCCTGTCCCGAGTGCCAAGTTAATGCCCCACGGCCACAATTTCGTAACCCACTGGTTCCACTACCCATCATTGAGGTCCCGTTTGAGCGGATAGCCATGGACCTAGTAGGGCCCCTCCCCAAAGTCTGCAAAGGTCACCAGCACATATTAGTTTGAGATTCGCCCCCCTTTACCCTGAAGCCATCCCGCTTAGAACACGTCATCCAAAGTCACGCACTGAGCTGTTTCAGATTTCACCAAACCGGCATCCCTAAAAATTTTTTGACAGACCGGGGGGATGCCCTTTATGTCAAAAATTACCAAAAGCTATGTAGGTCCAAAAACCCCATGCAAAGTCCGTGTACCCCCCAGAGTTGGGCCTTTTAGAACGGTTTTAAAACCGAACTCTAAAAAGGGGAGTTTAAAAAGGTAGGGGACAAAGATGGAAAGGCTGGGACCGTCTTTCCCATACGTAATGTTTTCCATCAGAGAGGCCCACAGGCGCCCGGGTTTCTCCCCATTTGAGCACTGTGTATAGGCATCCAGGGGGCTGTTAGACATGGCAAAGGGAAAACCCTGGGAACGGAGAAAACCCCCACACCCTTTTTGTTATACCCATAGCGGACATCAAGACAAAAAAAAAACGGCAGTTATCCCAAATCAAAAGAACACATGCGAAAAGCTCAGGAAGCCGGGCCGAATATACAATAGGTCTGCGAGGGTCAGGTCATTTAAACCAGGTGATGGGGGTTTGGTTTTTGTCCGACCTGGAGTGTAAATTGATCACTATGGCAAGGTCCCTATAGCGGGGAGAAAGAAGCGAGGTAAATTACAAGGATCCCACCGGGGAGAAAAAGCCCTTACAAATTCCATATAAAACCTACAAAAACCCCGGAGGAAGAGAGGTTTCTACAGCAACAGGGTGGCCAAGAAAGTACCCAGACTGAGTTCCCCGGGTCCGATATATCACGTCATGTCAGCTTCAGGACAAAGGTCGAGAGTTCCTCCCGGGGGAATAGAGAGACCTTCTCAAATTCCCGGGTGGGCCCAAATATTTTTTAAAGCATGAATTGTGACAAAACAGGGCAAAATAGGCTGGGGCCGTATCGGTTGCCAGAAGCTCGGGGAAGGGTTTTCTCAGATGAGGAAACAAAAAATGTTACCCTTTGGGAGTTATAGAGAGGTCAAAAAGGGGCTGGTCAAGTCCCATTGTCCCACCCCAAAACCTGAGGGGCCCCTTCGGGTTTTGTAATGACTTCCGGAGGTTAAATGAGGTGTCAAAGTTTGACGCCTACCCCATGCCAAGGGGGACAATTGTTTTGAACGTCGGGCCCTGCAAAATTTATTCCCACCCTTGCCCGCCCAAGGGTACTGGAGGTGCCACTTAAAAGGGGAGGCGAAGAAAAAAACGGTTTTTTTTACACCTGATGGCCTTTTTTCAGTACGTGACCCCTTTTTGGGCCTACAGGGGGCCCCCAGCCATTTTTCAAAGACTTATGGAATAATCCAAACAGCCCACAAGCAATCAGCACCTACTTAGAGATTGGCATTTTTAGCAAACTGGGGTCGCAATCTACAAAAGGGGGGGGCCCAAAGTGAACTCCACCCGGGGGTGGTATGACGGCAAACCCCAAAAAGTGTGCGATCGGCCTTGAAGGCTCGCAAAATTGGACTGGGGGTTTTTAAACCCCCAAATGGACAAAGTCGAGGGTAAAAAAAGTGGCCACAACCCTCTCAAAAAAACAGTTTAGAGCTTTCTAGGGGTCGCTGGATATTATCGAAGGTTTGTCCCAAATTTTGCCACCATCGCAGCTCCCCTACGGACCTTACAAAAGGGGCTAGCCAATAAAAAATGGGGTGAAAGTCAAAAAAGCCTTTTTAAATTTAAAGAGGGGCTTTTGTAGGAGGGCCGGGTTTAATTTCCCCCGACTTTAAAAGGGAATTTATAGTACAGGCAGATGCCTTAATGTTGGTCTAGGAGAGCCTGTCACAGGGGTTAATGGTGAAAAAAACCAAGTAGTCTACCTGAGCAGGAAGTTAACCCTCGGCAGAAAAAAAAATTTCGCCATAATAGAGAAAAGTGCCCGGCTCTTTGTGGGGGATTGAGTCCTTAAGGACATTTCTGGGCAACAATTTTGGCTGGTCACCGATCATCACCTTAAAAGGGGGCCAGAATAAAGGGAAAAATGCTAGGGTTACCAGGGGGGTTTTTGCCCTTTCAGGACTACAATTCATGTGGGAAAATCGTCCTGGGTCTCCCCGCAAGGCAAAGCGGACGCGTTGTCCGTGTCCATTGTCTGAAGGCACAATGTGCTCTCCCCACGGTCTGAGCAAGGGGGGGGGATATGTAAGGCCCCCAAGGGTAAGTGATAAAGGGGGATACAAGGGCCCCCAAATTCCGCTCAGAAAGGGGAAGGGAATACAGTCACCGGAGACCCGGGTTTTGGGGAGGTAAAGCGGCACTTTTTTGTGTCAGCTGCATTAGGCGGTTGGTACTGTTTACCAAAGTGTTTAGCTTGGAAACCAGCTTAGTCCCGGGCCGGCTTTACCGGGACAGTCAAAAAAATTGGGTGGGTGGCTGCTCCTCCAGGTTCCAGTGCCAGGGTTTCGTCTGGCTACATAGGTCAGCTAATCAGCTGACTGTGGGTGTGTCTGGAGTTACAGGCCAGGAAGCTAGGCCTGAGAGACTACACCACAAGTTCCAAGCTACAAGCTGATAGTAAGGACTACATTTTTTTAGTTAGCGCTCGGACGAACAGGAGTTTATTTTGTGTATTATTTGTATGGACATACGTTTTGGGCTGCCATCTGCACAATAAATGCCGGGGAAGAACCGTGCTTTTGCTACAAGGCTGTCTGTGTCTCCATTTGCCCTGGGACTTCACTGTACCACCGAGCTTACCCCCTTACAATATATATATATATATATATATATATATATATATATGTATGTAATGCAGAGGTGGATTCGCTGGACCATCGCAAGCGATGATAGTTAAGCCACGCCAGAGAGCGGAGTCTAAGTAGCCCCCGGTGTTCACCAGAGCCCGCCGCAAAGCGGGATGGACTTGCTGCGGCGTGAGGCTACCAGGTCGCTACCCCTGATGTGACTTGCTTGCGGCGGCGGCCAGGGTAATGCGTGGTACAGAATCGAGATCCCGAGACGTAGTCGGGGACAGGCAGGAGGTCAGGACGGGCGGCAGAGGTTCGTGGTCAGAGACAGGCAGAAGGTCAGGGCAGGCGGCAAACAGGCAAGGTTAGGAAACGTAAGCAGGCGGACTGGTACAGGGGTAGACAAAACGGACTTCTGAATACAGACTCGGCACTCCAAACACATACCAACGAACTGGCAGTGAGTGTAGGAGGCGTGCACACTAAATAGGGTCAGCGGCCAGCGATGGCCAATTACCGGCGCGCTATCCCTTTAAATCCCGACCAGCCGTCGCACGCGCGCCCTAAGCAGCGGGTACGCGCGCGGCCGGAGCTAGACACAGGAGCGGGGACTGGTGAGTACGGGATTTCCTGGGCTGGAGCAGAAGGCCAAGGGCACCCGCGCCGGACCCCATAAGCGCCGGTGGACGGCCGAGGTGAGCTACGGCGCCGAGCCAGCCCCGTGACAATATATATATACTGTATATACACAGTGGTACCTTCGTATAAGTCATTAATCCCTTCAAGTTCCTTGGACTTATACCAAACTGGACGTTCCAAATCAATTTTTCCCTTGAGAAATAAAGGGCAAATAATCCATTCTTTCTTATAACAATAAGAATAGGATTTTTTTTGTATGACACTGCTTAATACTAAAATACAAATGCAGTGGGTGAAATATATACTGTACATAATAGACAACTTACCAAATGTATGTATCTTTTTTCTTCTGTTAGGTCCCAACTTTGACCTGATTGAGAATCAACAGGTCTGACCTTTACTAAAAATCTGTCCAAAGAACTTTACGTCTGCCTTTTCCTTGGGATGTTTTGGAAATGTGACACTGTTTGGTTATTATAGACAATGCTATTACAGCTTGTTTCAGCTTTGCTGGGATGGTACTTCTCTGCACAGTTTTTGTCATCTATCCATTAGGCAAGGATTTCCATGACTAATGAAGTTGGGGCTTCCTCAACCTTCTCCTCATCAGGTCCAGGACACAAACCCTCGAATTGTATTCCAAACAAATTTTCCACATCCAAACAGGATTTATACCAATTTAGACTTATTCTAAAGAGGACTTATACCGAGGTATCACTGTTTTTCTCACCACCCAACCTATGAACAAAATATAATGCGAATTTAGTGTTAGGTTGGATATGAGAAAAAAAGGGGATGGCTTTTGTTGTACTCTGGGATATATAAGAAAATCATTTGCTGATTTATGGAAATTTATTATTATGTACTGGAGGTATGGGATACAGGATCAGCTCATGCCTAAAAAAAATTGATTTTCTGCACAATTTATTGTTTTTGTATTGTGTTTGGCAAAATACAACCAGATTAGGATTTAGTTTAAAAAAGTTGAAAAGGCAGCACTTTCAAAAAAAGTGAAATATTTATTGACCCAACACAGCAACGTTTCAGCCCTCACCAGGGCTTTTTTCAAGCTACACACATAGTGCCATCTAGTGATATATATAGTGAAAATGTGACATCAATCAATAAGGCAAAATTAAATAATTACAATATAAAAAAGACATATGTGACTCAGATATAAGAATAGTGTTATATAAAGTCAATTGTATCATATAATCATCTACATAAAAGTGAAATCACAATGTGTATATTCATGTGCAATACATCATGCTACAGTGAAACCGTTATTTACATCATAATGGTATAATGAACACACAAGTGATTGAAATAAGGCTTAATGAAAAGCAAAAGAATCCTAAGAGGAAACTCACTGGATGGAGCCGACATGCATCAACTTCCGTCAGCGTCTCACAAGATGGACTACGCATGCGCCGCACAGGAACTATCGGCGCCAGCGCTTAGGAGTCTCGAGAACTCCAATGTAAATGTGAAGCGGCTTCTGACGACAGCTCCGGATTTCCATGACTAATGAAGTTGGGGCTTCCTCAACCTTCTCCTCATCAGGTCCAGGCCACAAACCCTCGAATTGTATTCCAAACAAATTTTCCACATCCAAACAGGATTTATACCAAGTTAGACTTATTCTAAAGAGAACTTATACCAAGGTATCACTGTTTTTCTCACCACCCAACCTAGGAACAAAATATAATGCAAATTTAGTGTTAGGTTGGATGTGAAAAAAAAGGGGGAAGGCTTTTGTTGTACTCTGGGATATATAAGAAAATCATTTGCCGATTTTGGAAATTTATTATTATGTACTGGAGGTATGGGATACAGGATCAGCTCATGCCTAAAAAAATAGATTTTCTGCACAATTTATTGTTTTTGCATTGTGTTTGGCAAAATACAACCAGATTAGGATTTTGTTTAGTCATGTAATAATTCAGTTTAGTTTTATTCAGTTTACTTCACTGATTATAACACTCACACCCCCAAAAAATGGTAGTAATAAATATTGTGTAGAAGTTAGACGTGAAATGAATGTAGGTTTGGATAGTTGGTTTTATTCTATGCTGTGGGTTTAATGCTCTGTGTATCAGTTTTTTTTATTTTTTTTATTTTGTTCTATATTATAATTTAGTGATTTTTATTCATGCTGATATCTGTATTTATGGAATGTTATTTTTTAACAATATTATTACAGTTTCTTGTATAGAATCGTAAGTCAATGCAGACAGACATGTTTTCCAATGAAGAAATTTTTCAGAGGGCAGTGAAAAAAACATACCTAATGTTGCATCTTCTGGCATGGAAGTGTTACTTAACTGTTTACATACAGCAGGTGAAATAGGTTTTGAGCATGTCACCAATTTTCTTACTAAATATATTTGCAGGTGCTATAGGTGCTATTGACAGGAAATTCTCAGCTGATGTCCATAACCACCCATAGAATCCACACAAAGAAATCAAAAAAAGAAATCATGCAAAACAAACAATAGATGCCCATATATTAAGTTATGTGCAATAATGAGAAATAAAACAGGAAAAAAAAGTACAGAACACATCAAGAAAGAGAGTTGCAAAAAAAAACATGGCCAGTCCTGACACCAATTGAAATCGATTGGCAGTTAGAAAGCATTATTGCCACTTAGTGAAAAATATATCAGCTGGTTCAACTATAAAAAGGTGTCTTATTACCAAGGTGCCACACAGGAAACATCTCATGTAAAACCAGGGATCTGTCTCAAGACTTTCACAACCTTATTGGTGCAAAACATACTGATAGCATTGGTTACAGAAGAATTTCTGTACAAGATTTCAGACAGAGGAGTGAAATGAATTATCAGAAGAGTTGTCCAAGAACCAAGGTCCACCTGTACAGAGCTACAGAAAGACCTGGAATAAGCAGGTACATTTGTTTCACAGAAAAAAGTAATGTACACAACCGCCATGGACTATAGGCCCCCTCACCTTGCAAGACTCCAAAAAGCATGTTCAAGAGTGTTCAAAGTTTGCTAGAAATATATTTACATAAACAAATGGTGACATGTTCAATACTTATATCACTTGGTGGTTATTAATCAATTACTATCAAGCTAGCTCCTTCTATATTTCTTTCTGTCTGGAAATGTCTTTAACTATATGTCGACCACCCATTGACCATATTTACATCTGGGGGAATGTGCGAGGGAAGGGGGGTACAATCTAACGCTACACAGACATTCTGGAATGTCTGTGTAGACATTAAGGGACACATGTATGAAAACTGCCTAGGCCTAAAACTCAATTTGTTGCCCATAGCAACCAATAAGAGCAACCCTCTAATTTTTCCAGAGCACTATATGAAATGAAAATGGCACTCTGATTGGTTGCTATGGGCAACAATGTGAGTTTTACACCTAGACAGTTTTCATACATGTGGCCTTAATTGTGAAGATGCGTAAGTGGAAAGCTAGCTGTCAACATTAGCTGAAATCTCCACTGAGAAGATAAAGATGATTTATATATTTTCCTGCCTCCACAATCATAGTATATACAGTACTCATTGAGCAGTCCTATTCCTGCTTCCCAGCTCCGGTGGTTACGTGATCACCAGGGCTCAGTAACTGCCTGAGCTCCTGGGTCTTAACAGACCCAGATCCACCCTAATTACAGAGGGTCTTTTTTACCTTAATTGAATAAAGCAAAGGTCTATGGGAAAAGAACTGAGGAGTTTCACAGCGCACTCTATTGGATGTAGTTATCCTCAGTTCACATGTAGGTTGCAGGAGCCTAGCAATGTAAAAGGTATTTGAGGTAAAACCAGTTAAGTTCAACTGGTTTGGCTCAAAACCTTTTCCCATAGGTTCCTGCGAGCTACATGTGAACTGAGGATAACTACATCCAATAGAGTGCATTGTGGAGCTCCTCAGCACTTTCCCATAAGCCTTTGCTTTATGCAAAATAGTCAGTGAGGTCTGAATGGCAAGTAAACCCTCACACCGACCAATTTATTCATTCCTGTCCTCAAGGAGAGTTTTAATTGGAGCATATTATATAAAATAAAATTATTTAAAAAAAATTGTATAAAAAGACCAGTAATTGTCATAACTGCAACTTTTAGCCATCAATACGAATACTTTATATCACAAATATACAAACATCCGTGATTTAAAACTGCCAAATACATAACTTATTTTAGCGGCACTTGAAAAATAACGGACCTATAAAAATGTAATGTAAAAATTCCATAAAAATAAAGTCTAATGTGTCATGGATAGAAGACAAAAAGAATTGCGTGAAAAAGCATTGTAGTGTTCAAACCGATGTGTACCAAGGAAAAGGAAAACGTGTCAGGTCAGAAAGAGGAGTAAATGGCCTGGTCAGGAACTGGTTATACTAGGCTCTTCACAAAGATTCAACTTTCATCATCAGTAGAACTACTGACTGCCCAAGGAAACAATACAATGCAGTAAGTAAGGACATTGGACATCCTTTAAAACAGATACATACCCTGTTTCCCCAAAAATAAGAAAGTGTCTTATATTAATTTTTGTTCCTCTAGATGCGCTAGGTCTTATTTCTCAGGGGATGTCTATTTTTCCATGAACAAGAATTCACATTGTTCTATACTGTAGTCATGTCATCACAAATATCAGCATAATGGGGCAGCCATTAGTGACGACTTCCAATTTCTATCAGATTGCTCAGCATATTTTTCTGTTGGCAGCCTGTTTGGCCCCTATGATGACAGCTATTATGGTAGAGTAGAACTTCTCCAAAGTTCAATATCTATATGTACTTCTTGGCGTACTCTGAATTCCATCAAGAATTTCTTGTGACTCATTTCCATGTACAACAATTTATGTTACATTTACCAATCCCGGTACTTATGAACAAAAATCAATATTTATTCAAAGACAATCATGTCATCATCTTCTAGAACATCATCATAACTCTCCAAACTCTTAATTTCATGGCAAATTTCTTCTGACATTTCTTTTATAATCATTACCCCAATCTATCATGTCTAGCAATAACACTTTCCTTAAATGAGCACCCCTTGTCCAGGTAGCCTCCCACACATGGTAAGACCTATCTAAATGATCTGGTAGTGCTAATGTATGGTGTGGGGGAGCTGTAACAATGACTGCCGCTAGATCTTATTTTCAGGGGAGGCCTTATATTTCTAAGCTTGAAAAATTTTGCACTAGGTCTTATTTTCGAGAGATGTCTTATTTTTGGGAAAATAGGGTATGTTGGTCTTGCCTATAGCTCAAAAAACAGGGAACCCTCTTGCTTCACCATACCCCAATAAAGAATTTTACAAGGGGTTTTCTACATGAATCAGATATTCATTATGTCAAAAGATCAGAAACTTTATCTAGTGAAGGAAGGTCCCACAGCAAAATCAGAATAAGTACTGTTCCTCTTATTTGGCCTCCTATACTCAGATGGCAGACAAAAACTTAACCAGCTCTGCAGCTTTAAACCTTACCACACTCAAGTGTCATTGGCTGGAAGCCACTTAGAGATAATTGAAACACACTACTGAAAAAAGATTTATTATCTGATAGAGTGCAAAGGTATGATGTTCTGACTAGTGATAGTGGACAAAAGGTCATACTCTCTTATCGGAGTCATCTTTTGTTTGACGGTCATCTTTTGTTTGTGGTGTGTATCCACTACATTGCATTGTGCCTAAGGGGTCTGGTACAGTTTTCCTAATTTAAATAAACATCACTGCAACCAATCACTAGCTTCAGTGTTCATGTGCTCTTCCTGCAGATACATGGCCAGAGAGGTAGAGATTGGCTTATGGTCATGTGAGTGATGTACACAACATCGCCACTGGGGGATCAGGATAATACTGGAGATGGGGAATACTTTTTTATTTATTTATTTTTTTATTTTAAAACAGCGGGAGCAGTATGGGTGATTTAAAAATGAATGGAAAGACAATTTAAGGGGACGTTCACACAACGAGTAAAATTTACTTGTCGGAGTCTGTTGTTGAAAACAACACGTTGCCCCATCATATTTTCAATGAGTATTTCACATGCTTATCGCATGTGAATTTAAAGTCACTTTTCAGATTTGGTTAAGTCTGGGTTCGCAGTCTGAAATTACTCCCATTCATTCCTATGGTTCTAGATGCAAATCCGTGTTGAAAACCACATACAAATCTTTTGGCCGTGTATTACATGAGGTTTTTAGACATCCCCACTGACATCAATAGTAGATTTCCACGCATTTACCGTGTGGAATATAACCAAAGAGTTAGTATGTTCAAAGTTTTTTTTATTGCATCCCAGCTACCAAAAATGGGCATTGTATGAACTACAATGGATATTTTCTATTGAGGTCAATGAGAATGGCTTACTTTCAGTTTTAGACGAGTATTTTAAGCCAGAATCCACATGGATTATGACTTGAAATACTCATCGTGTGGACAGAGCTTAAAACAGAATGTAAAAAAGGACACCAGGTCTTTTTTGTAGTTGTACTATACCTACTCTAGAAGTATTGTGTTATTCTGCTATCACAATAAGAATCAAGAAGAATATACAATATTAAGAACCGAATAACCAGACTTACATGTTAGAATTATTATATATGTACACAGGCTTGGACTGGCCTACAAGGGAATAAGGGAAACCCACAGTGAGACCCTTAACATGGTAGACCTGGGGCGACATGTATGATTTATGGTGCTTAGACGCCAATTTTAAAGCGCATAAGAATAGTGTAGAAAGAGCCTGATTTATGAATCCCCCTCTACAGTGGGTCATAAATCAGGCACATTCTAGTGCTAAGAGAAAAAATTTCTGGCTCGGGTTTCCCCACTTTGAAAGGGGTTTAAACCGTTCAGAATTTAAGGGGCCACCTGGTTTTTGCCATACGGGAAAGCTAAAAATCTATAGTTTTGTATGGGTTTCCAAGTGCGCCCACCTCCCCCCAAAATACGGGAAATTAAAAAGTCCCGGGGGGGCTCTGTTTTTAAAACCTGATTTTTGGCGTGGGGGGCAAATTAAAAAATATAGCGAATGGGGCTTGCAAAGTTTTATCCACTAAAAAGGACACCAGATTTTGGCGCAGCCCCGTTCCCCATAAACATCCTCAGGGGGAGGAAAAAAAAGGAATAGAAAGAGAGGCAAAAAGCAAAGGGCAGAGTATAAAAGGGCCCTTTGTAAGTTTTTTTAAAGTAGTTGTGGGGTTGGCCCAAAAAAACCTAAAATGGGGGGCCCTTTAGACCTCAACCCCACCTATGGGCCACAGGCCCCCCAGCCCCCTTCAAAAAAGTACAGTTTTTTTAAAATAAAGATTTTTTACTGTAATAAAACTTTTAAAAAATTTTTAGCCCCTTTACACAACAATTATCAAAGAGTGCAAATACACGTCTTTATCTGATTTTTGGCTTTGGGTGAAAAAGTAAGAATAAGCAAGCAAAGGTCTGCATTTCTGTTTTTTTCGCAGTTTTTTTTTATAAAAATTTCCCACAGAAATATTCCCGCATAAATTGTTTTCATTTGAATTTTTTAAACCCTTGAAAACCATGGTTCCCTAAAATTTAAAAATTTGGGTTTTTCTTAGAAGGATCTTAATGAGTTTTAGCTGAAAAAAAAAATAAAAAAGTGGGAATGAAAAAATTTAAGATGGTGGTGACATAAACATACGGGAAGACAGGTGCTTTCTTCAAGTAAACTAAAAGTTAATTTACCCCCAAAATTTTAAATTTAACCAATTGGGGAAAAACAAAAACCCTTTTACAATTGCTATTTTGATATTAACTAAAGAAATCCCTTTTTTTAAAATTTTTCCCATAATAATTTTTCGGGTTTTTTGACAATGGAACGACTGCAAAAAGTTTAAATTTTTTTCCTTTTGTGTTTCATGTTCATAAATGCTTTATTTTTCAATAAAAGAAAAAATTTTCCCGGGTTCATTTGTTTTTTTCAGTGACTCTTTTTTTGAAATGTACATGATTTTTTGTAGAAAAATAAAATACTTGTATTTGTAGAAAAAAAAATACTCCAGCATTAATGGGAGACTCGAGCTAGCTGTGCTCTGTTAAATTTTAAATAATTTAACCCTTTAATTTTTTAATCTGGGGTTATCCCCAAAGGGGAAATTGCCCAAATGTTATCACAAAGGGCACATCATAATGGTATAGTCATATTTGCTAACTTTTGAAAGTGAGTATCACAGAGATCTGAAGCTGTGGCGCCCCAAAAAATTTTTAACTAAATTATCCTCTTTTAAAGAACCCACCCCCCCCTCGCAAAAAAGTTATGCCCACTTAAATTTTTAAAAGGCTGGGAAATAAAGCAAATTTAAAGGGTTTTAAATTTCCCCCGGGTTTTTTCCTGGATTGTTGGATACCCAATTAAGCCTCCAGGAGACCCGGGGAAGATGCTGCCAAACTGTGCCTGAACCTAAGCATTACCTATACATTTTGGACTTTTATAGTGATAAAAAACCCAAAGTGTCCACAGGCCCCGCCAAATTGTATATTACCCCCCAATCCCAGTGATCTATAGTGGTTTTTTCCCCATGTACCAGGCTTTTGCCTACGATATTACCCCCCAACATGCCCCATTTTGTAGGGGGTAGCAGTGAAACACAGGTTTAAAAAGATGTATTTTCCCAAAACCAAACAGTGATTTTTTTGGGTTTTTGGACTTTTAAGTGACTACATTTGCCGTTACATTTTGAGATTTCCCCCGAAGACACATTTATGACGGAATTTTTTTTTTTCCCTTTTTTTTCCTCCATTCTGCCCAGACCACCAATTTCAGAAATTCCCCATATGGGCCACCCTGTACAAACTCCACAGGGGGTGAAAAGGGGGGAAAAATTAAGGGGGTGATAGGTGGAAAGGTTAGGGGGTGGTAGGGGGAAAATCCCAAGTGAGAGGTGGATTTGGGAAAGGACAAAGGAATATTAGGTGAAGGGGTTAGGGGGGGGTTGAAATTTTGTGCTGGCACTGGGATGCAAAAACAAAAATGGTGGGAAGTAGGGGTATGAAGATTCAAAACCAAGTTTTCCAATCCTCTTTGGGGGGCTGGGAATCATCCCCCTGGATATTGTGGGGAAGCTGTGTTCTGTCCTCCCCCCCCCCCAAAATTCATATTGTGCAGGTGAAGTTGTACTCTGCAACCCCAGAGGATAAACCCCGCAGGGGGTTTTTGGAAAAGGGATGCAGGAGATGGATTTTAGTATGTAAATTTTTTTCCTTTTGATTTTGAAATTTTCCAACAAAATTTTCCTTTTTGGACTACTTTCAGTTTTTTTTGGTTATGCAAACCAACATTGGATTTTTTTTGTTTAAAAAAAAGGTGAAAGAGAGCGGGGGAGTGATTATTTAAATAAAATTTTTTTTTGTGAAATTTTTAAAATAGTTTTTTTTTTTTTTCAGAGGGGGGAAGGGGCCCCAGTGTTAATGGCCCTTTTCCTATTTTTATAGTATCGGGGTGTCGCTTTTGGGTTTTTTCCTTGCCCGGGGTTTTTAAAAAATGGGGGGACCCATTTTGTTTCTTTTTTAAAAAAAAAAATTTAAAATTTATTGAAAATCCTATAGGGGGCAACTCTGAAAATCTTTACAGTAGAGGGCCCCATTTTTAATTCTCATTAAAAAAAATTAAATTTTTTGGGGGAAAAAAAAAGGGGGTTCCCCCATTTTCCATAAACACCAAAAGGGTTTAAAACCAACACTGCAGCCTGATCAAATTAGAAGGGGAAGGGGTCCATAAATTATTTTTTCCGTGCCCATTCAAATAAATAACCTCCCAGCTGTTCCAGAAGCAGCCATCACATTAGAGGATTTCACTGATGGTTTTAACCAGCTTTTCCCCAAAACCCCGGGTGCAGTGGGTACGGGGGATAATAGTGAAAAGGGGTTAGGGTCACCTTGGGGGGGGCAAAAACCATTCCCGCTGACCCCAAAGGGCCCGAGCGATAGTAATGAAGAGGCGTTTGTCAGACACCTCCATTTCTATAACTTTAATAAATTGGAAAAAATGGACACAAAATAAAAAAAAACTTTTAATTAAACACTCCCCGACATCAGTCCTCTTTAATCATTTTATTAAAAAAATGATCCGGGGTTGATCGACTTTATCCACCAAACCGAAGTAGTTAAAAGGGGAACCTAAAAATAAAAAAAAAACTTAAAAAAATACACATAAGGCCGGATACTGTATCTAGCATCCAGTAAAGCTGTGTGGAGGATGGTGTCACTCCTTTCCTGAACACGGGATATTCTGTCCCCGCAAGTAAAAAAGCGGGGTGAAAACAACACCATGCAACCGTTTTTTTGTCTTTGGAAAACTACAAAAAATTTAAAAAAAAAACCCCTTTTCTTGGGCGGGCACCCCGTCCTTTTTTATGTCCTTTCCCCCCGAACCCCTTTTTTTTTAAAAAAGGGGGCCCAATAGGGGCATCACCCAATCCTCCCCATCTTACCCCCATCCCCACTCGGGCCTCTCTCCCCCCATTCTAAACCCCTTCTCTCCCTCTTCCTACTCTAAAAAAAAAAAAAGAAAAACCCTCAACCCACTTTCAATCCTCCTCCCCCTCTAAATCACCCCTCCTCCACACCATTTTAGCCCCTCTTACCCCACTCAACCTCTCCCTGTTGGAGAAGCCACATCCACCCCCCCCCCCAGCCGCTACACTACAGTCTTTCTGCCCCCACTTGGGAAAAAGAGCTGACAGACATACAGTAGAGATTGGGGGGGGATAGTATAAACTTTTTATTTTTTTTAAAATACCCGCTTCCATCTTCCCCCCCCCTTAGTTGGCATAGGCAGCTTTCCATGTAACACAACTCAGAAAACTTGAAAAAAACCCCCAAACCACCCGAGAGGAGGTCTGCCACCGTTCGGGGAGTAGGGAGGACCCCCTATTTGGGGGCCCCGCAATTTCCGGGAGGGTTGTAAAGTAGGGGTAGGTTTTAAAAATTTATATATATAATATATTTTTAATATATATATATTAAAAAAATATATATATATAAATATTATATGTAATATATGATATTTAATTTGTTATACAAAATCGTTTTGGGCACTTCGAAACCCCGGAAACCCAAAAAGATTGTGACCTCGGAAAAAGGGTATAGTTTATAAAAAGGTTTATGGTTTTGCTTGCATCATGTACGGGAAAAAATACCCAAAATGTTCTTGTGTTAGTGGCAAAAAACAATTAATTAGAATGGATTAAAATTAAAATTTTCACCCCTTTTTAGCTATGTAAATTGTCGCATTGTAAGATTGTCTAGTCAGCTTACTTTTCTAATAGTTTGACTGTTAGGCATGTTCCCATGGCTTATTTTCGGCGTAATTTGGGGCGGAATTTGCCCCAAATTTCCCATGTGCCGGCAGCGGAGGTGTAGCGGGGGGGCCCCAAACCCCCCGGGGCCCCAAAAAATTCAATCCAGGGACGATCCCCCCGGGGGTAATTGCATGTCACTTTCTCCCCGTAGCAAAATACGGCGAGCTGGGAGAGGAACGGAATCCTTCACTATGAGAACTGTAGTTACCCTAATGACTGGGAGGGGTTTAGACGTATTTCGCACGAGGCGCGAAATGCGGAACGAAAACCCTCCCCAAAAAAACCCGGGGAATATTGCCCTTTTGAGATGGGCGAATTTCCCGAAATTCGGTTCGTTCACTTTGCCGGGTTTTGGGCAGAAAAAAACTTAGTTCCCAATTACTTCGGGAAGAAACAATTAAAAAAAGCTATTTCCCGGCTGCACAGGCCTGTGGGTGCTGTAGAAAAGTTTTGCCACTTAAATATGCAGAGGGGGGGTTTGGTTT
>JAODAL010016013.1:75000-81998 GCA_025379985.1 Phyllomedusa bahiana | reverse complement strand
TGTTTCCCTTCTCTAAACAGCTGTCAAGACTGCTAAACTTCCAGCAAGGGACTATCTGAATTTTGTAGTTCCACACTGATGCTTCTTGGACCTTAAGCTGTATTTAAGCATAATTTGCTTGATTTTTTATTTTTTTTTTTTAATAAATTTTTTTCGGGGGGAAAAAATAAATACAATGTGTGTATGTATATTTATATATGTGTGTAGTATGTGGTGTGTGTGTTATTTTAATATATATATAATATAATATATATATAGTATTATTAAATATATATAAATATAACAACTTCCTAAAACTAATATATTCTACATATTTTTTAATAAAATAAAAAAAACATAATCCATCCACCACACTATAAACAATATAAATTTAAATATATATTTAAAAATATTAATAAGTTTGGGTTGATACTTAGATAATATTTAAATACATATTTTTGGTAATTATATAATATATATTTTAATATTATATTATTTATGGAAATATAATACCATTTTTTATGTGTTGAAATTTTATGTGTTATTATGGTATTATATATATAATTTCATAGGGAATAAATTTCTCATATAAAAAATTTTTAATATTTTACATACAACACACAATATATGCACACGAACATTATATAGCTAAAAAATTAAGCTATCTCAAAAAATAACCTGTTTATTTGTGTGTGTGAAAATATATTATATTAAATAATGGGGTGGGTTTTTACTTTTTTTTATTATTATTACAAAAATTAAATTATATATTGTGTTTTTGTTGATAAAATAAAAAATTTATATTAATAAAAATATAAATAACTTTAAATAATAAAATAATACAATTGAAATTAACAAATTAAAAACAATGCCAACAATACCACATAAAGACATAAATTTTCAGCTTAAAATTTTAAATTTTCATAGGGTAAAAATAAGATTTTTTCAACATTTTTAAATTTTATTTATAATATTTATTTTCTGTTTTGTTTCCCACTTATTATTATTGTTTTAAATTTTTTTATATTTAATTCTTTAAAAGTTATTATTTTTATTAAAATATTATTATTTTTTATATTGATATTCAAATTTTTATTATTATTTTTATTTTATATTTAATTATTTTTATTTTTATTATTGAATTTTTATTTTTTATTTTTAATGTTTTATAATTGTTATTCTCATCTTTCCTATTCTTGTCATGACTTATTTTTATTCAGTTAAAACAATCCACCTTTAGAACAATCAACTAAAACCTTTTTCCCTTTTTCCTAATTTTGTGTATCCTGCAAGTTGAGGACTTGCAGCAGGAGGAGGCTGTTCCTCACCTCTTCTCACTATTGGTTTGGTATTCGTAGTGGGGTGGGTCACCTGGATACTCATCTCTATACCTGGGGCCTCCCTTTCGGAGAACTTTGCTCACTGTGCTCTCCCATGGGGGCCCGAAGGGGTATAACCCTGTTGTATTTTTAAGGGGCAGCCAGTCATGGGGAAAACTGTGTGGGAAGGAGGGAGAGGGAAAAGAGGAGGAGGCAAGGAAGAGGGAATTTCCTTCTTTAAAGTAAGATCCACACACTCACTCTCACTTTCCCCCTTTCCCCCCTCTGCCATCTGATTTAGGGGACACGGAGCAGAGCAGCCTGTCAATCTGCTCATCACCACCTCCTCTGGTCGCCTTCCCTGCTGCCATTCCCCTCCACTTCTTGGAATAGTGGGCTGAATGTTTCACTCAGGCACTTGGGATCCAGGATGTTAGGAATTGTAAAAATGGAAGGACATGAGACACCAGACTGGAGCAACTACTACCAGGAGACTCAGGAGGTAAGAGGGGATTCCTTGTATCTACTGCTACTTGCCCACTGAAGAACTCTAGATCAGCTGCTCTGAAGTCCTCAGAAGTAAACTCTTTCCAACTATTGGCATAGTTTTAGCAAGTAGGAGAAGACCGAGGTGTAACCAGTTCCTCTAGATAATAGCCGCATCTCACAGTTTGTTCCCTAAGGGGTCCTTTTCTTCAGAAGTGTATGAATACCCAAAATTTTTATGTTGCCTTTAGACTTAGCTACCTGGAATGTACATGAAGCCATGCTTCATATAGTTGATCTTTTCGAGGTCTATTAGCCAAGTTGGTATCTGGTCTAGTAGACCCCAATCCAATTGGAAGATCACTCTCTGCTCTAGCAGACCTAGTCTGACATGGAGTAGTTAATAAGGTCCCTTCTAGTCATTCTTTTAGGTGGTTTACTATTATTTACATACATATAGTTGATGTTTTCGAGGTCTATTAGCCAAGTTGGTATCTGGTCTAGTAGACCCCAACCCAATTGGAAGATCACTCTCTGATCTAGCAGACCTAGTCTAACATGAAATAGTTAATAAGGTCCCTTCTAGTCATTCTTTTAGGTGGTTTACTATTATTTACATACATATAGTTGATGTTTTTCGAGGCTATTACCAAGTTGGTATCTGGTCTAGTAGACCCCAATCCAAAATTTGGGAAAAATCACTCTCTGCTCTAGCAGACCTAGTCTGACATGGAGTAGTTAATAAGGTCCCTTCTAGTCATTCTTTTAGGTAGTTTACTATTATTTACATACATATAGTTGATGTTTTCAAGGTCTATTAAACCAAGTTGGTATCTGGGCTAGAAGACCCCAACCCACTTGGAAATCACTCTCTGATCTAGCAGACCTAGTCTAACATGAAATAGTTAATAAGGTCCCTTCTAGTCATTCTTTTAGGTGGTTTACTATTATTTACATACTAGTGGACATAGTAGTGGACATACTAGTATCATTCATATAGGTTTTAATTTACGAAGCACTGAAAACTTCCACTACCATGTAGAACTTTATAGAGACAAGTACTGCCACTCTCCTGTACATGGATAGGGGTAAGGCTCACAACAGGTTCCTAATGCCTAATTTTATGCCTAATGATAATCCAATTATTCTCACAGATTATAATCCAACATGTGATCATTCTTCAAGTATAATCTAATTTGGTGATATATTGAATATTTGATCCGTAATGTTGACAGTTCTATTGAACAGGCTCTGATAAAGGCCATCATACCATAGGACAATCTCAAGCTACCAAACCTTTTAATTAGATTCTTATGGCCCATATAGATTAAATATTGAAAGTTTTGTCCATACCCTGTTTCCCCGAACATAAGACAGTGTATTATATAAATTTTTGCTCCTAAGACTTAATTTTAGGGGATTTTTTTTTCTATGAACAAGAATTCACATTTATTGTTGAACAAAACATAAACATGTATTAATATACTGCAGTGATTTCATCACATACATCAGCAGAAGCAGCCAAACTCTGAATTGCATAAAAAAAGCACTATGTCTTATTTTCGGGGGTGTCTTATTTTCGGGGAAACAGGGTATTTCCAAGTAATATTAACACTAATAATAAAACAATAGTTCAGATATTGTTACCTCCATTTCTCTGAAACCCATGAAAGTTCATGAATGTTCTGATGATGGAGCACAATTTCATTGTAATACTCTGTAAGAGGAGCCAGGTAATAACTTGTTTTCATAATTAGAAGGCATTGTTACCTAAAGCTGAAAATAAACCCAAAACTGTATTGTTTATGTGAAATACAATAAGATATTCAGTCTAACCCCAGAAATGAACAATGTCTAATGAACATTTTACCTGGTGTTAGAAGATTACATTGTATACCTGGGAATCCGGACACAATGAAACATTCTATGCATAAAGGCAAGAACACACAAAGTGAATGAATGGGTAATGTTACAGGGCAGGAAAAAACCAGCAACTGGGGTGGTCAGGTCACTATTTATTTGTGATGGAAACTACTCATTTCACCGAGAAATGAAAATGAATTTCTCCTTAAGGGCCACAAATTATTCCATTACCTTCTATTAGATTCTTGGATGTAGAATGCGTAAATGTCTGCGCATCAGTTAATATAATTAATGTTAATTTCTTTAAAAAGAAACCAATACTACTAATATATAATGAGGTGGAATCTAATTTTGATTATAGTATGTATAATGCTACACAAACATTCTTCATAACCGTAATATTAAACAAATATTCTTCATAATCATAATAATACACAAATATTCTTCATATTCATAATACATACAAATTCTTCATACTAATACACAAATACTCTTTATAATCATAATACATAAAAATTCTTCATAATAATAAACAAATATTCTTCATATTCATAATACATAAAAAGTCTTCATAATAATACACAAATATTCTTTATAATCATAATACATAAAAATTCTTCATAATACACAAATTCTTCATAATAATACACAAATATTCTTCATAATACATAAAAATTCTTCATAATAATACACAAATATTCTTCATAACCATAATACACAAATACTCTTCATAATCCTATTTGTATTATTATTTATTATTAGAAGATTATTATTTCTAGCTGTGTTATGAAAGTTTTTTATAATAGTCAATAAATAATATTATTTTATTCTAGTCATTATGATTATATCGGTTATTATTTTATTGTTATTTTATTATCACACTAAATTAAACAACAAAATAATAGGTATAAGCATTGTTATGTTAGCAGTAAAAGGATTTTCATTTTTGGTAATCAACCTTTAAGGGTGATTTTAAGTAGTTGTCATTGCTCAAGTAGTCAAATTACATGGCATGAGCAGATATACCATAGATTCGGGTCTGGCTGGTCATTTAAATGAGGGCTAGAATAAAATCTTAAAAGGAAAAATGGGGATCGGCGCTCTTTGGTATGAAATGACAAAGATATATAGAAGAGAGTACAGGTTAGACTCACCTAGAGTCGTTGTATAATGAGAGGCACAACACTCGGATCACATGTAATATTCCAATGTGGAATTGATGGTAATAGGTGCCATCCTTTGGAGAATTCCCTTTGCAGAGCATGAGGAGGTAGATAAAAAAAATAAAATTAGTAAAACATAAAACACCGTAAAAGCTCCAAGGCTGGTTTGTACTAAAACCAAATAGAAATAGATGGAAATAGATAGAAAAGAAAATCTATTCTATAAACAGATGACGCATTCACAATTTAATACAAGAATTTTGCTCAATTCACTTCCTCAGGTCAGATATCAAATAAGGACTGTGTCAGTATTAGATACAATAAAGACCATTAAAATATTAAGGGCTACATGTATGAACCTGTTTAGGTCTAAAACTAATTTTTTTGCCCATAGGTTACTATGGGCAACAAAGTGAGTTTTTGACCTAAACTGTTTTCATACATGTGGCTCTAACTTTCAGACATTAGAAAGAACAAATTAAAACGATTGTAATGGTAATGTATAGCAGCATAGGTAACATTGGATCGTTGACAGTTCGGGATTGATCATTGATTGGAGAAAAGTGCCGCCTCTTACAGCAACGTCTTTCGTGTAGTAACGATGACGGTCTTTAGACGATAAACGTGGATAATTGCATAGAGCAGAATTAGATGGTTTTCAGTCAAAGTCCAAGATTTTGTAGCAGATAGGCATGGCCATGTGGAAATGACTAATTAAAAACACATAAGAAAATGAGATTAGAACAATTATATAAAAGCATCGCAAAAAGGGAAGAAATATGTATAAAATTCTAGTGATAACGAAATAAAAGAAGCAATGAATATTCTAAATAAAGTAAACAATCTTAAAAATTCGATAAATATTTTTAAAACGAAACATGCATAAAAATACACAAACCTGTATAAAAACAATTAAAAATTTTAAATCCCGAGTACTTTTAGAGGATAAGTTCTAAATTCCAGTAATTTCATTCAGTCCTTCTAGTTTAAGGGTCTGCAGTTTATAAATTCAGAAATGTTTTCTTTTTCTTGAAAGTAGTCTGAAGCGATTAGGCAAATCTGCGGGAAAACTGTCGGATCGGGAAATTGAAACATGTTTCAGTTTATATGTTTCGAGAACATGTTAGTAAACCCTTTGTGGTTAGTGGTTTTTTAAGAAAGAAGGTATCAATGTGCACCTAAGGGCCAAATGTATGAACCTGTTTAGGTCTAAAACTCACTCTTTTGCCCATGGGTTTTATATGGGCAAAGAGTGAGTTTTTAGACCTAAACAGTTTCATACATGTGGCCCTCAGTGTAGTGGTCATATGACCAATGTACGTTGACATTGTATCCGATAAATTACATAAATTCTACCACATGTAAGGTGATGTTTTGTTGGTTACATGGGAGTTGAATTTGATATAACTAATAACTCTACAACAACATTTGGAATGGTTGCACTTAAAGCTTCCTTTTTTTAAGATGATTGGGTTTAGTTAAAGGGAAAGGGAGTGTTTTTGTATGGCTCTGTAAACTGGGTGCAAACATATTTTTTAGAGAAGGGGTTTTGCGTAAAGCAAGTTTAAGTAGAGGAGGAAGAAAGGGTCCGATATGGTGTGGGGGGGGAGGTGTCCTTCCTAAGTAAAACCAATATTTACTTAAAACTACCTTCATTTTGGAATGTGCAGAATTAAAATTAGTTAAACATTACAGTTAAAAAAAAAAAAGTTTTTGATCTTCCTTATTAATTTTTTACGGTAGTCTTTTTGTGTTAAGGTGCTGGCTCTTGAGTAAGCTTCCTTAACTAATGAGTGAGGATAACTTCAAGAATTGCCCTTGCTTTAGCGCTTTAGTTAGGGCCACTGTATGAACCTTTTTTAGGTCTAAAACCACTCTTTTTCCATAGTAACCTATGGGCGCACAAGTGAGTTTTAGACCTAAACAGGTTCATACATGTGGCCCTAAGTGTTTGGCCGGGACTGGTGTTTAGATAACCACCTGTAAAGAATTGATTGGGAGGCATAGTTATAGTATGAAGGGAGGTTAAGGGGTAAAGGAGTAGGGGAGAGGCTTAAAAAAGGAGAAGGTTGTGCAGAGGGTAGTGTGTTGGGAATAACAGAATAGATGGATTATTGACAGATGAAGTACCAGGGGAGTTAACATGAGCAGTAAAGTTAGTAGTAACAGGTGTAGATACAGAAGGAGA
>JAODAL010016013.1:0-70000 GCA_025379985.1 Phyllomedusa bahiana | reverse complement strand
GCTCTCTTCCCTTGTTGCACTCTCTACACTTGTGCTCTCTTCCCTTGTTGCACTCTCTACACTTGTGCTCTCTTCCCTTGTTGCACTCTCTACACTTGTGCTCTCTTCCCATGTTGCATTCTCTACACTTGTGCTCTCTTCCCTTGTTGCACTCTCTACACTTGTGCTCTCTTCCCTTGTTGTGCACTCTCTACACTTGTGCTCTCATCCCTTGTTGCTCTCTCTTCCACCCTGGAGATGTAGCAGAGCTGAATGTGACGCTTCAGTATATTGTGCCGCTTGATAAAATGAGGCAGTAGATTTCCCATCTAATCCGCAGATAATGAGCTTAAAATGACAAACACGTCTCCGCTACACTGACACTCCAGTTGTGGATGACAATAGAGGGCAGCAGTGCGGGGCGGCCGGCACACACAGCGCTGTATAGTGACGAGCCGGCCCTAGATTATTCATCCTATGGAAGCTCAGGACACAACACATAGGAAGGGGCAGTATGGACGTGTGATCAGGAGCAGCCATACATCCATCTAGTGTCAGACCTCACTGACCTCATATTCCTGTGCCTATAGGTGAATGTGAAGTGGCCCAGGTGTATAATACCGCATCATATACTGTGTATGATCTCTGCAATGCGGCAACGCAGACACCTGCTCTCAGCCAGGCTCTCAGTGATAGATAGATAGATAGATAGATATGAGGTAGATAGATAGATATGAGATAGATAGATAGATAGATAGATATGAGATAGATAGATAGATGTGAGATAGATAGATAGATATGAGATAGAAATAAAGAGATAGATGGATAGATAAATAGAAAGATAGATAGATATCAGATTAGATAGATATGAGATGCAAGATAGATAGTATGTGTATATATATATATATATATATATGAGATAGATAGGATGGATAGATAGAAGATAGAAAGATGTGAGAGATAGATAAATAGATCGATAGATAGATATGAGATAGATATGAGAGATAGATATGAGATAGATAGATATGAGATAGATAGATAGATAGATAGTTAGATATGGGATAGATATGAGATAGATAGATATGAGATAGATAGATATGAGATAGATAATAGATAGATATGAGATAGATATGAGAGAGATAGATAGATATGTGATAGAGAGATATGAGATAGATAGATATGAGATAGATAGATATAAGAGAGATATGAGATAGATTGATATAAGAGAGATATGAGATAGATAGATATGAAAGAGATATGAGATAGATAGATATGAGATAGATATATATGGGATAGATAGATAGATAGATAGATAGATATGAGATAGATATGGGATAGATAGATAGATATGAGACATAGAGATATGAGATAGATAGATATGAGAGAGATATGAGATAGATAGATAGATATGAGATAGTATGAGATAGATAGAATATAGATATGAGGTAGATAGATGGATATATATGAGAGATAGATGCATAGATAGTATGAGATAGATATGAGATAGATATATAGATAGTATGAGATAGATAGATATATAGATAGTATGAGATAGATAGATATGAGATAGATAGATAGATAGATTGATATATGAGATAGATAGATAGATAGATAGATAGATATGGGATAGATAGATAGTTAGTTGTGAGATAGATAGATAGATAGATGATAGATAGATAGATATGAGATAGATAGAGGGTGATAGATAGATAGAGAGATAGATAGTATGAGATAGATAGATTAGATATGAGAGATAGATGCATAGATAGATAGATATGAGATAGATAGAACAGAGAGCCAGAGATCATATAGAGAGAAATGACATATAAATATGATAGAGAAATATTATATATATGTGCATAGATAGAGATGAGATAGATGTATAGAGAGCAAGATAAATATGTGATATATAAGCAGATGGATAGATCTTATGGACAGATAAGCAGATAGCTATGGATGGAGATATGACATAGGTACAGATGGCTATAGATTGATAGGTACAAATGGAGATAAACAGATATGTACAGATAGATGGTCCATAAATCTAATACACATATATATGATGGATATCTAATTCTTTACTCTATACCTAAATAGAAAGGTAGCTATACATAATTTATTGGATCCAACTTTAGGAATTCAAGAGACTGCAGATGATCCAGCCCTGGGATGACAACATTCATAGAGTTATTCAGGAGCTGACAACCACCAGGCTTTGTTGCTTCTGCTCTTGTGCTGCGCAGGGAAGTACCGCATAGCAGGACTGTGCAGTTTTTTTTTCGGTGATTTTTGTCATTATAACTTTTGGTCACATGATTCCTAGTGTTGAAAGCACTTCTTTCTCTGATTGAAGTCTTGCCACAAAAAAATGCTCTGAAATCCGTAGCAATTTGCGGTAAAATACGCTTCGGCTACGTCTACACGGCAATTGTAGAATACCCTCGGATTCTCTTATACAATCTGACCAGTATCTTACAATCGGTTTTTGTTTTTTTATTGCGTTTTTATTCGTGGATTTTGCAGTCTGATTTTGGCCTGTTAACACTGAATTGTGTTATCAGCCGCTGTTTTCAAGTAAAATATGATGGATTATAGAAAATGTTCTAAGTTGTTTTATCAACGGATTTCGGATTTGAAATCTGACCTCTTAAAATCCGAGCTGTGTGGACTACAACTCAGATTTTCTATTGAGGTTCATTGATCTTTGTGGATGCTAAATACCGAATCCGCTTAAAAATCCGTCTGTAAATCACTGCCGTGTAGATGTAGCCTCAGTGTTTGTTGTGCGTAATGGGCTGTGCAGCACAGAGACGGGGATATTTGTCACATGAGAAAGCACCCAAAGGAAATGTTCACATATGGCAGCTTTGTTTCAAAAATCTCCGCTAATGGAAATGAGTTCCACCTAGCTGAATGGGGTTTTGATGGCAGCAAGCAAATGTGTTTCTGCTAGCCCCATCCAGATGAAAGGAAAGAATGCACAAAATTCTGTGCTGCCAGAACAACGATATTTGGACCAATGGAACCAATTTATTTATTTTCTTGGCCGCTGTTGTGTCATGCTACTAATCAAGCTATGATTGAGGGTGCTTTCATACGGAGAAGTTTATTTGGTGGGTTTCTTGGATGCGTTTTTTGTGCAGAAAGGCCCAGCAATTAATGCCGTGCATCCAGAAACGCGCCGCGGGAGTACGCGCGTGTTAGCGCAAGCTCCAGAAACACACGATATACTGCGGCGCGTACCGTATGCGCCGCAGTACATCATGTGAATATACCCTTAGGGTGCATTCACACGGCAGAGGACAAATACCGCTCGGTTTAACCGGCCGGTATTTGTCCGGTTTTGCGCCCGTCCCCACGGCTGCGGGGTGGGCGGCTTTTCTCCGCGATGAGCGGAGAAGAAGCCCCCCCCCAACCTCCCATTGAGGTGTTCATATTCCATCCGGAAACCGGACGGAAGAATGAACAGGCTCAATGATTTTTGAGCGGCCCGCGGGCGGAAGAACCGCCAGGCGGAAAACCGAGTGCAGTGGGGACTGCTGCACGGGTTTTCCATAGAGCACAATTGTACTCCTTTTCGGCCGGTTTTTCAGGCGGTCTGAAAAATCGCAAACCGGCTGAAAAGCCGTCCGAAAACCCGTGCCGTGGGTTTTAGAAACAGAATTCACTGCCTTACCACATGGGAATAATGGAAGCAACGTAGTACAGCAAGTGGCGAGGTGTCACTATGTGTGAACACATCTTCACAGCTAACATTTCAGGCACGGTAACCCTTAGGGTATGTTCACACGGCTTATTTTGGGACGCATTTCGCCACGTATTTAAAGCGTACTGCGCTCTAATACGAGCGAAATGCGCCCCAATCATTACGGAGATTCACAGTTCTCATAGAGTACTATGGATTATGCCTCCTCTCGCCGGGCGTACAATACGATTGTATTGTACGCTCGGGGAGATAATTTACATGTCAATTACTTGCGGAAAATACGCGCCGTGAGTAATGCATGTCAATGGGGCCAGCGGGCTGCCACCCCCCGTGCCGCGGGAGTACGCGCGTATCAGCGCGACTCCCGAACACCCGGCTTAATTGCGGGCGTACTGTACGCCCGGCATTTAAGCCATGTGAACATACCCTAAGGGTATGTTCCCACAGCATTTTTGGATACATTTTCGATCCGAAAAACACATTCAAATGCACTGCGCAAAACGCATCCAACACGCAGCTGTGTGTTTGAATGTGTTTTTGCTGTAGAAGAAACAAACCCTCTAGTTTTAAACAGGGGTCTGCAGCGTTAAACGGATCAAGAATTGACACGTCAATCCTTCGAACAGATCCGAAAGATGCATCAGAAAGCCGCATGTAAAAACATATCGTCTGAATGCCGATTCGTGATTTACATTGAAAGCTATGTAATCACACTGCACATTGTTAGATGCGTGTTTGTGTCCATTTAGGCTGGGTTCACACGGCTTATTCACGCCGTAATTGCGGGACGGATTTCGCCCGCAATTACGGCGTGTTCTCGGCAGCGGGGGCGGGGCGGAGGGGGCCGGCAGCTCGCTGGCCCCATAGACATTCATTATCCACGGCGCGGATTCCGCCGGGATAATGCGCATGTCACTTCTCTCCCCGCTCGCCGTATTGTGCGAGCGGGGAGAGGAGCCGTAATCCATAGTTCTCTATGAGAACTGTGGATTACCGTAATTATTGGGACGGATTTGGTCTGGTATTTCGCGCAGTACGGCGTGGAATACGGGACCAAGTCCGTCCCAGAATAAGCCGTGTGAACATGGCCTTAGGGTCTGAAACATGGATCCAAACACAGATCCAAAAACGCTGTGGGAATATACCCTTAATCATAGCTTGATTAGTAGCATGAGCTCATGGTGGCCGAAAAAAAAGAGAAATACATCGGTTCCATTGATGCATACATTAACATGCAAATTTTTATTTTAAAATGTGTATATCACACTACTGAATTGCCGTGATTTAAACCAAGGGTTAATTTTGATGCAATTGAAAACCACAACTTGTGAACCTTGAGAGGCATAGGTGGAATGCATCATCAAAACGTATGCTACCAGCCCACTATACATGCTGTACCCCTCAAATTAAAACTATATGAAATGAATTGCACAGGTGCCTGCTGCCACGGCTGTGATATCAACACAAACACACAAAAAATACCTAGTGGGCCTGGAAAGGAGGAGTTTGTTTGCACACAGGATGGCAATAGTGGCGCACATTTTTACACCTCACTTGCTATGTGCTTTAGACAGTTTCTGGACACTTTTGCACCATGTCCAAAAAGGGTCATGGCCTCGGTAAAAGAGCATGGCTTTGTGTAAAGGGACGTGGGTTAAGGTTATGTTCACACGGGGTAATTTCGGTGCGTATTTCGCGGCGTATTTGCGCTCTAATATGAGCGAGATGCGTGCCGAAATTACGGTAATCCATAGTTCTAATAGAGATCTATGGATTACGGCTCCTGTCTCCGCTCGTACAATACGATCGTATTGTACGCGCGGGGAGATAAGTGACATGTCAATTACTTATGGTGAATACGCGCTGCGAGTAATGTCTGTCAATGGGGCCGCCCCCCCCCCCTGCGCTGCAGGAGTACGCGGGGATCAGTGTGACTCCCCAAGCACCTGGCGTCATTGCGGACGTACTGTACACGCCGCAATTATGCTGTGTGAACATAGCCTAACGTGCAACACCTTGTCCAAAAAAAAAATAATCCAACAAAGTTTTAGGGCAGTCGGTGGCAAGAAGTAATGGACAAGATTAGTCCCTGCAGATTTTAAAGCAATACGCCGGGTGATTTAGGAGTCGTGCTGATCAGCGCGTACTCCCGAAGCCCGCCGGCCCCATAGATATGCATTACTCGCCGCGATGATCGTACGATCATATTGTACGAGCGGGGAGAGGAGGCATAATACATAGTTCTCCATGAGAGCTATGGATTACCGTAATTGCAACACACATCTCACCGCGTATTTAGCGCAAATACACGGTGAAATACGTGCCGAATTTACACCGTGTGAACATATGGTGTTTCTTAGATATGTGTTAGGATCCGTGTTTCGGACCCAAACACGCGTCTAACAATGTGCAGTGTGATTTACATTGCTTTCAAACTAAAAGACGTCGTTCAGACGAGTGATCACTGATGCATGTTTACTTGCGTCTTTCTGATGCGTCTTTCGGATCCGTTCAAAGAATTGTCCTGTCTTTTAAGGGTATGTCAATTCTTGATCTGTTTGATGCAGCAGGCGCCCTGTTTAAAACTACAGGGTGTGTATCTGCTGCAGCAAAAGCGCCTCCACACAGGTACCACACTTTGGGTGCGTGTTGGATGCATTTTACGTAACCCTTTTCAATACGTTTTTCGAATCGAAAACCTATCCAAAAACGCTTTGTGAACATACCCTAAGACTATCTGTTGCCCATAGGAACTAATCAGCTCTCAGAGTTTTCTGCACAAAAAACACATCCAATGTGTCGCGTCATGAACACACCCCTTTCCCAACAAACCACACCAAGCCTCTGTGTTGAGCACTGTGGAAAAAGTGTCTAAATCCCGTAATAAATGTATCTGCAACATGCTGCACCAAAAACATGCCACTTTTTGGTGCATTTCAAGGCTTCGTACACCCTGCGTTATTTTGAATGGATGACGGATCCGTTCTGACGCAGGGACAAACAGATTTGTTTACGTGTTCATTGACTCATATAGGTGGACGTTAACATGCATACATAGTGTCCGTTTCCACATTTTGTGCGTTTAATTTTAACAGCTGGAGGACGCAGAGCACTGCACTTTTCGAGTTGAAAAAACCTATACGTTACAGTATGCTTTTTTTGTGTATTGCCTACGTTTATCCTAGTGTCTGTGCCCATGTTGTAAACGTATAGGTTTTTATCTGTCATAAAAAATATAAGCAAAGCTATCCAATCAAATTGCAAAGAAAAACAAGTGACAGCCAATAGAAAAGCTAGTTAAAAAAATGGAGGAAAAAAAACGGATGTCAAACGTTTGCTCCAAACAGTGCATGTTTGTCATACATTAAACGTATATGTTATAACGTATACATTTTGACGGATGGTCAAAGGCAGTGTACACCTAGCCTAAGGCCTCGTTCACACGGCTTATTTGGGGATGGATTGGCGCCGTACTCCGAGCCGGATTTGCGCTTCAGTACGGCGCCAATCCGTCCCTGTCATTACGGTAATCCACTGCTCTCGTAGAGAACAGTGGATTCCGTCGTTCCTCCCCGCTCGGCGAATCCGCCGCGGGGGGAGAAAGTGACATGCACATTATTTACGGCGCATACGCGCCGTAAACAATGCACTGTCTATGGGGCCGGGAGCGGCGCCCCCGCCCGCTCCCCCCCCCACCCCTTTCCCGCCCTTATTCACGGCGGATTTGTGAACTCAATATGGCTCACAAATTCGTCGGGAATAAGCCGTGTGAATACGACCTAAGGGTGCTTTCACACAGTGCGTTTTTGACGCGTCTTTCGGATGCGTTTTTTGTGTAGAAAGGTATAGCAATTAAAGGGGTTGTCTCACTACATTAATTCATCTCACCTCGTCCTGTTTTCTTGGTTTCATTTTGAAATTTAGGGGGTGTTTACTGGTTTTACCTAGGCTCAGTAGAAGCCAGGGCTGTAGCTTAGCAACCAGTGCTGTCAGCCTATCAGGAGAGAGGAACAGGTCTGTAGCTTTAGCAAACCTGAGGAGCTGATGCAGCCCATACAAGAGGGGATATTTAGCAATAGGTAGGACACTGTTAATGGACATATATTGCAAAGTGACTTGTTTTTGCAAGATCTTTAACATAAAAAGCAATCCTTGTAGTGAGACAAGCCATTTAATGCTGTACATCTCTGCACAAAAACGCACCGTGTGAAAGCACCCTAAGACACTTTTCTGGTGCAACTACAATAGTAAATGAGGACCATATAGTTTGGAGGTGCTGATCACTGCTTTCTTTGATTGTATGTAATGGTCAGGAGCCTCCTCCAATCTCTCCCACCTGTGTTTAATCAGAACTCAGGATTGATGAAGTTTTGAGGCACAGGCCACAAGAGAGGTGAGTCTTTTTAGCTTAGGTCCTATCTGCATGGTGATAAATATCTGTGCTATAAGGGTCTGTTCACATGGTTTATTTAGCTGTGTATTGCGTGCCGCAAGTGTGGTAATGCATAGCTCTCATAGAGAGCTATGGATTACATGTTCCTCCCCCCGCGCGTACAAGACCATCGTATTAACATGTCAATTGTTAGCGCCGAATATGTGCCGCTGACCAAGCAAGTCTTTGGGGCCGGTGCCAACCAGCACCCCTGTGCTTTGGAGTTCAAAAACACCCAGCGTATTGCGGCGCATACTATACGTGCCACAATAAGCCGTGTGAACATACCCTAAGCCCCAAATGTTCATGTGTAATACATACTTTATTAATGTAATTATTCATGTACTTTCTGTTCACATGTATTTTTGGTGTATGTGTATTGCAGCCATGTGCAATTTATTTCATAATGTTTGGAGGTGCTGATCAACATTGCTCTTTTTGGTTTGCAGCAGAGTATTCGCTCCTATATATAGCTGTTGTGGTCAGGATTCTGGGGTATTACATTGCAAAATTTGCAGCCGATAATATCTGTACGTGGTTACAGATTACTTGTTGTACAGCTTTGCCTGCATGCTGCTTGTGTGCCATGCTTGGGAGTATGGCGCTGTGTTGTCTATGTGGTGCCAGCACTGTACATGTTAAGGGGTTAAGCAGCATCAGGGTGCATTTATATGTTGCAGATTTTTTGTAAAAATTGTTTTTCCAGCAAGCACGTGGTTTTCAGGCAGTCACTTCAGATGAATGTGACCGTTGCAGAAATTTCTGTAACTGCAAATTTCTGCATCTGAGTGAAATTACCGTTAAGCTAAATTCACACCTGAAAAAAATTATGCAGATTTTAAATGTGAATTTGTGCAAGTAAAACCTGTAGCAGCAGGCAAGTGGATGTGATCTGATCCGTGTATTTTATAGCAATACTTATTTTTGCCAATGATGTTAATATATTGACCTTTTATGAATGTGGCACCACCGGTCATGTGTAACTCTTATATTTTCTTATTTGTAAAATGATGGTGGGTATTTAAACTAATATTTGTGTTTTTTTTTAAACTTTTCTTTTTTAAACTTAGTCCCCCTAGAGGGCACGATTGCTTGTCCTATATACAACTGTACTATTCTACTGTTATATATAGAATTTTCATTCGTTATCTATTACAACCTGCACAGCACCATTCCTCGTTCAGTGATACGCAGCAAAAATGCATCCACGTCTAAAGTGTTAGCAACAGGGATCGGAGCTAGCTCTGTTCCCTGCTGTTAGGATGCTTTCACACAGTGCAGTTTTAACTGCGCTCCAATTAAACTGCCTTTATCAACAGCAAGCTTCTTTCAGTTCTCTAAATTGTTCAGAAAGATGTTTAAATAAGTAATCAATTACTGTGTGTGGAGTCTTGTGGATACAAACACACTAATTGATTCCTCACTTTCCAAACAGTTTAGATAAGTGAAGAAAACTTGTTGGTAATAATGCAGTTTAACTGGAGCGCAGTTAAAACTGCGCTGTGTGAAAGCACCCTTAGGACATGTCCCCACGGCACTGGTTTTCGGCTGGTTTTTCAGACGGTTTGCGGTTTTGCAGACCGTCTGAAAAACCGGCCGAAAACGAGCACAACGGGCTTCTATGGAAAACCCATGGAGCAGTCCCCATGCACGGTTTTTCCGCCCGCGGGTCGCCTGAAAAAGATTGAATATGCACAGTCTTCCATCCGGTTTTCGGACGGAATATGTGCATGTGATTGGGAAGGGGGATGAGCGATGATCGCGAAAAAGCTACCCCCCCCCCCCCCCCCCATGACTGGTATTTGTCCTCTGCCGTGGGGACGCGCCCTTAGGGGTCGTTCACACGGCTTATTAAGCCTGCGATTGGCGGCGTTACTGCGCGACCGGTTATTCGTGCGCTATACGGTGCCATCGTCGCAGTAATTACGTAATCCACGTTTTTAGAGAACAGTGGATTCGTCGCCCCTCCTACGTCTCAGGCGACAATCCGCCGGGGCGGGGAGAAGAGTACCTGCACATTATCAGGCGCAACCGTGCTGTGGAAATGCAAGTTATGGGGCCAGCGGGCGCCCCCCGCCGCCCCCCGCAACCCCCCTTTTAAAAAGCCGGAATTGCGAGCGAATCCGGTGCAATTCCGGCTTAAATAAGGTGTGAACTGGGGCTTAGTGATAGTTGCCGGCTGTTAAAAAAGCCAACGTTTATAGAAGGGCTTAGCGGGGAAACCTGTTGTACACCCTTAACTATTTGGATTTCAGAAACATCCAAATGCATGAAGGGGTTAAAAGAGATTTTCCATCCCAAACATTGATGACCTATCGATAGGTAGGCCTAAATGCCCGGGTAAGTGCGGGGTGACACCTCTGGGACCCGTACCTGTCTTCATTTCAATGGGAGTTTCAAGTACAGCCAAATGCAGCCACTCGCCTATACTTGGAACTCCCAATGAAATGAAAGAAGAAGTGACTGAGCAAGTGCGGCCACTTCTCCATTGAGAACTGGGAGTTTTGGGGGGCTCGTTCTAAAGACAGATGTATGTTCCAGGGGTGGCGCGCTCATCTATAGGCAATTGATGGCATATCCTATCAATGGTTGTGATGGCAAATCCCCTTTAAGGAATTGTGCTGTACTGTTTTTCATTTTTGAAGGATATATATCCCATATTATGTGCATTTGGGATTATGTATTAAGGGGCATTACCACTATGGCACTTTTATTTCCAGTCTAGTCTACCAGCCTCAGGAAACACAGAGGTGGCTTCATGTGTCCTGGTCTTTCCATTCACTTCTATGGGAGATCGGAGTACAGACAGTCTCTGGGTTACGAACTGGATAGGGACTGGAGGTTTGTTCTTAAATTGAATTTGTATGTAAGTCAGCACAGGTATATTTAGTAAATGTAACACCAGCACAGAAGTTTTCTTTTTAGTTTCGGATAGTGCAGGGAAGGGTTTTTACATTTGATTTGCTGTCTGTGCCCCTGTTTAGAAGATTTCACCTTACATGTGGCTTTGGCATGCTGGAACTTGTAGTTCCACAGCTACTATCTACTGTGGAACATGAAACTACAAGTGCCAGCATGTCCCATAAATCTGTTTATAACTAGGGGACAGATGTAATTCGGTGACTGCCTGTACAACCGAGCAGTGCCTAGAACTTCAGCAGAGGTAAATGGAGGGAGCTGTACATGCACAGTCACCTCTGTATTTCTTACCTTAAAGGGGTTATCTCACTACATTGATTAATCTTACCTCAGTCCTGTTTTCTTGGTTTCACTTTGAATTCAGGGGCGTGTATACTGGCTTCTACTAGGCTGCAGTAGAGGCCAGGTCTGTAGCTATAGCAACCAGTGCTGGCAGCCTATCAGGAGAGATCAAACAGGTCTGTAGCTATAGTGACCTGAGGAGCTGATGCAGCCCATACAAGAGGGGATATCTAGGAATAGGTAGGACACTGTTAATGGACATATATTGCAAAGTGACTTGTTTTTGCAAGATCTTTAACATAAAAGCAGCAATCCTTGTAGTGAGACAACCCCTTTAACCCGAATACCACTTAATATGATAAAGAGCACCAGATATGTTCACATGGCATGTTTGACTCCGTGTTACATACGCTTTTAGCTGCATGTTTGGATCCATCTGTCGGTCCCCAAACGGACCAAAACACACAGCTAACAAATAGCAATGTGATTTTACATTGCTTTTAATATGAGACACGCATTGGCGTTCACACCGGCCGATGCGTGCCTCACTCCGTCTTTCAGATCCGTTCCAAGAATTGACATGTCAATTCTTGGTTGGGAAGACGCAGCAGGAGCCCTATAATAAAGTATAGGGTGCGATCCTGCTGCAGCCAACACACATCCAAACACACAGCTGCGTGATGGATACGTGTTGGATCTGTTTTAGATCCGATTTCTGCAGCGCTTTTGGATCCAACACGGATCCAAAAACGCTGTGTGAACATTCCCTTACACTTTGATTTGGCCATGACACAGCATTACCCACCCAGTAAACTAACAGTAACTGCCCCACCTAGACTTGAAAAATAGAAACTAGACCAAGCTTCGGTGCAGTTGCGATAATCCCTTGATTTTTTTTTTTTTTGCCTAAAATAGGGGGGTTATCGCAGATATTGGTGGACTATCTGGAAGTGGTGGAGATCTTAGTGTGACCCAGACCGATCCCAAGAGTTAAAGGGGTTGTCTCACTACATTGATTCATCTTACCACAGTCCTGTTTCATTTTGAATTCAGGGGTGTGTTTACTGGCTTCTAATAGGCTGCAGTAGAAGCCAGGTCTGTAGCTATAGCAACCAGTGTTGGCAGCCTATCAGGATACATCGAACAGGTCTGTAGCTATAACAACCAGCACTGGCACTTAGGATACATCGAACAGGTCTGTAGCTATAAAAACCTGAGGAGCTGATGCAGCCCATACAAGAGTGGATATCTAGGAATAGGTAGGACACTGATAATGGACATATATTGCAAAGTGACTTGTTTTTGTAGATCTTTAACATAAAAAGCAGTAATCCTCGTAGTGAGACAACCCCTTTAAGTGGCGGCACTGTCCTGCTTGGTCTCCACTGAGAGTCTTCCAGGTGGTCAACCATTGTGGCCCCTGATGCGACGTTGGCGATCATTAGCTGTATGTGCAGATATGTGGCGGTACAGTGACCTATCATGAGGAGCGCGCAATGATGCCATCTTCCTATACAAGAAATACTACTTATATTCTATCAAATTGTTGTCTGCCATCTCCAAGCTACAACGCTGTTCATCATTTAGTGATTCTAGTGTATTCCACCACATTGCGCACCCATAAAGATCAAGTATCAATAATGTTCTACCAATATTGGCTGTAATAACCCACAAGGTGATCATGAAATCATTCGTTTCTGTTTATTCTGGTCTCTTCCTTTTTTTTTAAACATTTTTTACAGGGGCCACAGTATAGGATACATTTCTGTAGCTAATCGACTCGCCGGGTCTCATCTATCAAAACAGTCTGTTGTCCGTAGCAACCAATCACAGCGCAGCTTCCATTACTTATACTGCTGTGGAAAAATGAAAGCTGCGCTCTGATTGGTTGCTATGGGCTCTGGTTGCTATGGGCAACAGATACTGTCTTCCTGTTGCTATTCCAATAACTGAGGCCATTATGTCTGCAGGTTTTTTTTTCTTTTTTTGATAGAAAAACAATATAAAATATCATAAAAAAAGAATAAAAACCCAGTGAATAGGTAAGAACACTTGTATCATGCAGCTGGTAACTTTAGTAAGTAGAAAAGGTAGGTGTTTAGAAAGGTAGTACAATTAATGGCTGTGTGTGTATATACAGTATCTCACATAAGTCAGTACACGCCTCACATTTTTGTAAAAATTATGGGCGACATGTCCCAACACGCCGACGCCTGTTATTTGGTCTATTTTGTGCCAAAACCACATTTGACGCCATATTTTTTGTTGTAAATAAACTGTCGTACACCAAAACTAGGCGCTTTATACGCCGGGCACGACACTTTGTAATGCGCCTAAATATGGTGCACTGTGCGCCCCTGTCGCGCAATGCGTCTATTGAGGTGCATTACATATGTTATGCGCCCCTGTCGGGCAATGCGCCACGATAGGCGCATTACATATACCACCAATGATATGCTATGTGCCGCAAGTTGCACAATGCGCCCTCTTTGCCGCGATTCGTCCTTTTTAGGCGCATTAAATTTTCTATGCAAGGAATACCTGACGCCAGTTTTTGGAAATGATCAGACTTTCTGGCTCCCTTTATACTGATTTAATGTGCCTGAAACTGGCATGGATACGCCACTCTTCGGACATGTCGCCCTATTTCTTTTCATGGGACAACACTGAAGAGATGACACTTTGATACAATGTAAAGTAGTCAGTGTACAGCTTGTATAACAGTATAAATTTGGTGTGCCCTCAAAATAAGGCGATGTTCACACGGCTTAAAACTGGACGTATTTCAGTCCGTAATTTTGCGCCGTAGTGTGCAAATTGCATCTGGAATACGTCCCAGGCATTACGGTAATCCACAGTTCTCATAATGTCTCCTCTCCCTGCTCAGGGGAATCTGCCGAGGGGGGCAGATAAGTGACATGTGAATTACTAGTGGCGTATACGCACCTCTGGTAATGCAAGTCTATGGGCCGGCGAGGTGCCGGCCCCCCGCTCCCGACCCCGCTCCCGCCCCGGCCACACAGCCTAATTGCGGGGCAGCCGTGTGAACCTAGCCTAACTCAACACAGCCATCAATGTATAAACCGCTGGTAAGTACACCCCTAAGTGAAAATGGACAAATTGTGACCAAATTGCCATTTTCCCTCCACGGTGTCAAGCGACTTGTTCGCATACCTCCCAACTGTCCAAGACTTGGAGACAATGTCCCACCATTCCGGGACGATAAAGAGAAGTCCCAATTTTTCGGAATGTCCCAGAGATCCTGGGCATATGCCCTGAATCCCTGGTACTGTGCTGTGAACATCCGTGGGACGCCCAAACAGTGTCCGCAGTCACTGGCCGCCTGTCAGGGAACCTCTCCATCACAGGCGGACAGTCAAGGGGAACAGAGGTGCAGGGGATGCGTCATAAAATGCTCCCCTGACGGCACTGGCTACAGGGGGCTTGCCCCATTCCCTCAGTTACACTGTTCAGGGTATCTACCGGGGCAGAGGCAGCAGCAAAGGAAGCTGAGGGAGGTAAATGATCTCTATCACTCCCACACTTGAACCTCCCTTCCTTACCTCTCTTCCTGACCCCCTCCTCCCAAAGTCTATCCAGCTTTCCTGGATGCCTGCTGTGGGGGATGCCGTCCAGCTTCATCAGATGCCGAATAACCGATCCCTCATGTGGGAAAGCTGGGTGATATTGTTCCTATGGATTATGCCTCCTCTCCCCGCTTGTACAATACAATCGTATTGTACGTGTGGGGAGATAAATGACATGTAATAGATGTCTATGGGGCCGGCGAGCTGAAACCCCCCCCCTCCCTCCCCCGTGTCGCGGGAGTATGCGTGTATTAGCGTCACTCCCAAACACCCGGCATAATTGGGGGGCGTACTGTATGCCCCGCAATTACGCCGTGTGAACATAGCCTATGTGTGTCCAGCCCCCTGAGTCGGTGCTTTGTTGGACCATCTTTAAAGCTGCTTTCACACAGCGCAATTTTGGTGCAGTTTTAACTGTGCTTCAATTAAATTGCCTTGATTACCAGCAAGCTTCTTTCAGTTGTCTAAATTGTTCAGAAAGGTGTTTCAAGTAAGTAATCAATTACTGTGTTTGTCTTGTGAATACAAACACACTAATTGATTACTTTCCAAACAGTTTAGATAAGTGAAAAAAGCTTGCTGTTAATAAAGGCAGTTAAAACTGCACCAAAACTGCGCTGTGTGAAAGCCAGCCTTAGTTTCACTGACAGCAGCAGTTGTTTGGGGGATGTCTCTACCTGCTTTGCACATCTAGAGGCTGGAATTTTTGCCCATTCTTCTTTGCAAATTAGCTGTTACATTGGTTGGAGAATGTTTGTGAACAGCAATGTTCAAGTCCTGCCACAGATTTTCAATGGGATTTAGGTCTGGGCTGTGACTGGGTCATTGTAACACATGCATATGCTCTGATGTAAACCCTTCCATTGTAGCTTTGGCTGTATGTTTAGGGTCGTTGTCCTGCTGGAAGGTGAACCTACGCCCCAGTCTCAAGTCTTTTGCAGCCTCTAACAGGTTTTCCTCCAGGATTGCCCTGTATTTAGCTCCATCCATCTTCCCATCAACTCTGAGCAGCTTCACAGTCCCTGCTGAAACAAAGCCTCCCCACAGTATGATACTGCCACCACCATGCTTCACTGTGGCGATAGTGTGTTCAGGGTGATGTGTAATGTTGGCTTTCCTCCACATGTAGCGTTTGGCATTTACACCAAAAAATTCTAATTTGTTTTCCTCTGACCAGAGCAGCCTTTTCCACATGCTTGCTGTGTCCCCTACATAGCTTTCTGCAAACTGCAAACGGTATGTGTTATGGCTTGCTTACAAAAATGGCTTTCTTCTTGTCACTCTTCCATAAAGGCCAGATTTGTGGAGTACATGACTAATAGTTGTCCTGTGGACAGATTCTCCCACCTGAAATAGGGATCTCTGCAGCTCCTCCAGAGTGACCTTGGGTTTCTTGGTGTCCTTTTAGGTGGACGGTCATGTGTTGGTAGGTTAACAGTTGTGCCATACTCATTATTTACAGACAATGGATTAAACAGTGCTTTGTGAGATTTTCAGAGCTTAGGCTATTTTTTTTAAAACTTACCCTGCGAAACACTTTGCCACAACTTTAGCCCTGAGTTGTCTGGTGTGTTGCTTGGTCTTCATGATACTGTTCATTCTCTAATATTCTCTAACAAACCTCCTGAGCCCTTCACAAAACAGCTGTATTTGTACTGAGAATAAATTACACACAGATGTATTCTATTTACTATTTAGCTGACTTACAAGGGCAATTGGTCACACTGGATTATATTTAGGGTGCTTTCACACAGTGCGTTTTTGTTGCTTTTTTTATGCTTTTTTTAATGCGTTTTTTGTGCTGTACATTGCTGCACAAAAATCACGGTAAAATCGTGATTTTTTTACCGCAATTTTTGCCGCGATTTTTGTGCAGCCATGTACAGCATTAATTACTGTGCCTTCCTGCACAAAAAAGCATCAAAAACGCACTGTGTGAAAGCACCCTTAGGGGTATCAGAATGCCGGGGGCTGAATACATGCACGTCACACATTTCAGTGTTTTTCAAAAATTTGGAAAAGCACGTATCGTTTTCTTTACACTTCACACATACTCGCTACTTTTGTGTTGCTCTATCACATAAAATACCAATAAAATACATTGGTTTACAAATAAACAATTCAAGGGGTGTGAATACTTTTGCAACCCACTGTATTATTATAATGCTTTCCAATGTATGATTTATGGCAGCAAAATTGATAAAAATGTCATTAGAAACAATATTGCCTCCAATATCTTGTTGGTTTATAATAGGTCTGTTTCAATCGGAAAATAATTTGTGTGGGAATTTTGGAGTATTTTCCAGCCCAAGTGTACGTCAGTACGTCGGTGGAATTTTGGAGTGTTTCCTATGTCTCTGCATGGCTGTCTGTCTATACCCGGCTGTCAGTAGATGGAAGGGCTTGTATGTCTTTCCCTTTCTCTGTTGGCTCACACAAGTCAGGGAGAGTTCACAGATGTGAACTTTGCTCAGATGAAGGTCCCAACCCTCTCTTTGTCACAAAGCTTTAATCAAACAGTTCCCTAAAACATCCATCTATAAACCGGAGAGAGAAAACCCCCATTCTCTGCGGCGGGGAGGGCCGGGCTGGGGATAGGGTGTGTGGAGATAAAGCTCTAGTAACTCTCTGTAGGCTTCATTATGGAAGAAAGGACATGGCTGCAGCAGATTGGGGTGTATGTGCTTCTATCCCCCCCGCTCCGATACACTATATCTATCACAATGTTAATCTGCCCATAGACATTATTAAGAGGCCTCCATCCAGTAACAGAGCTGGGTGGAGGCAATGTGATCGCCACCTTTGCCCTGCATCAGCACAGTAGACACAGGCTCTCATAAAACAGTCTACATTTGCTGAAGGCTCTGTTATCAGTTTGTCCCTATCATAAATTGACTTCTTTAAATAACAGAATTATATTAGGAAAAAGTATATACGACTGCAGAGAAGTATACGCTTTTCCATATGTGCTATAAGGGATATAGAACAGGACCTGGCCCTATTAGCAAGCACGTGAGCCTGTATGAGTATAATGAACGCTGTACTTGCTATAGCATCTGCTATGGGGCCCGGAGATTGAGGGGGCCACTCAGATACAAGAAAAATTTTGTTTAAAAAAATAAATAAAAAAAATTACTATAGCAAGTTGTTAACCTACATAGCACTGCTAGACAGTAGAAAGCTTTGTGACATATGGCGCTATCATGTACAACTTGTAATAATTGCTTCCTATACTTTGCTTCAGTTTCCTATCAATAGGTGGCAGAGGCCCATCTTGATTTGCAATGGGGCCCTAAGACCTCTACTTGCCTGCAGCAATTAACTATTGCTATGGGGCCCTAAGACCTCTACTTGCCTGCAGCAATTGACTATTGCTATGGGGCCCTAAGACCTCTACTTGCCTGCAGCAATTGACTATTGCTATGGGGCCCTAAGACCTCTACTTGCCTGCAGCAATTGACAATTGCTATGGGGCCCTAAGACCTCTACTTGCCTGCAGCAATTGACTATTGCTATGGGGCCCTAATACCTCTACTTGCCTGCATCAATTGACTATTGCTATGGGGCCCTAAAACCTCTACTTGCCTGCAGCAATTGACTATTGCTATGGGGCCCTAAGACCTCTACTTGCCTGCAGCAATTTACTATTGCTATGGGGCCCTAAGACCTCTACTTGCCTGCAGCAATTGACTATTGCTATGGGGCCCTAAAACCTCTACTTGCCTGCAGCAATTGACTATTGCTATGGGGCCCTAAAACCTCTACTTGCCTGCAGCAATTGACTATTGCAATGGGGCCCTAAAACCTCTACTTGCCTGCAGCAATTGACTATTGCTATGGGGCCCTAAAACCTCTACTTGCCTGCAGCAATTGACTATTGCTATGGGGCCCTAAGACCTCTACTTGCCTGCAGCAATTGACTATTGCTATGGGGCCCTAAGACCTCTACTTGCCTGCAGCAATTGACTATTGCTATGGGGCCCTAATACCTCTAATTGCCTGCAGCAATTGACTATTGCTATGGGGCCCTAAGACCTCTACTTGCCTGCAGCAATTGACTATTGCTATGGGGCCCTAAGACCTCTACTTGCCTGCAGCAATTGACTATTGCTATGGGGCCATAAAACCTCTACTTGACTGCAGCAATTGACTATTACTATTATGCCCATATAGATCATTAAAGGGGTTGTCCCACCAAACATATTAATGGCATACTGATAGGATACGTGTGATTGATGCAGCTTCCACCTCTGGGGCTTCACACATGGCTCCAGAACCAGCGAGGTGGTCGGTACTATCCCACTGATTTCAGTAAGCGTTTCGAGCTGTTCTTGCAACTCCAAGCTCCTATTGAGATCAGTGTGACAGATCTGACCACCTCTTTGTGCTGAATGGAGCCTTTCAGGGACATGTTCTTCAGATTTATGATGGTCCCAGAGGTGAGTGAGTGCCTTTATTTTGGGATACATTGGCCCCATAACATAATATAGCACATGGGACCCAGGGTTGCCGTCAGTAATTTCAGTAGTTAAAGCCGATAACCAGTTTCTATCTTCCACCATATCAACGGCCACGTATCAGGGCTCCTTACAGGAGTAGTGCCCATGATGACCGCCTGATGGGCTCAGTAAGTAAGGGGCCCATTGTTGCCCTAAAGCAGCTTCCTTCTGTCTATTAAACTGCATGTAAATGCCTGAGCTTATGAAATTCATCGGTAGTAATTTCTGAAATGAAATTCTAAAATAAGTCAATGGGTGACAGGACAGTATTCAGTCCATGTACATTGTGGGGGAATACAATGCTATATGCTAGATTTGTTGTGTAGACCAACATTAAAGGGGTTTTGCCACAATCTCATCTCATACCTCCTGCATCCAGCTCTTCAGCTCTTTGTGCTCAGTAGGGGGCGTGTGTGATTTGTTTGAATTGCATATCATGTGACCCAGCAGGATGACATCACCAGGCCTTTCCTGTCTGTAGTCAAAGAAAGGTCTGTGTCTGTAAAGAGCTGTGAGTAGTTACAATGTAGCTCATAGGTAAAACTTTTGCCTCCAGACACAAAGGTCCTCGGTTCAAATCCCTGCAGGAACCAAACCTGTGTTTTTTATTTTCTCTTTTTTTAATGCCACAGACCTCATTGAGGTTTCTTTTTTTTATTTGTTTTGCACTGTTTGACTAATTACTAAGGAGAAACAGAGGACGGGAGTAAGGGGTGACAGCTCCTGGGGTTTTGAACACTAAAGTAGCTGCCTGAAGGAGAGAGGTGATGTCTGAGCATGTCTGACCAGGAGTGAGGAGCTCTCAGCCCTGGTTGTATCCCCTGGCGACGAGCTGTAAACAATGGATCACTAAAGGAGCAGCTAAAACAAAAACAGTGCAGAATTTATAATAATAATGAATGGGGAAAATGTTTGTTATTTCATTTGCAAGCTTCCCACGTCAATTTTACTTCGTGGCAAAACTCCTTTAAGATAAAAAAAAAATGGCCTGCTTAAAACACAGCCCTTCCTGAGCTTCGGGGCCACACGGTGCAGCTACATGGTAATTTGAGGACATGTTAATCATCTGTCACCATAGTATCATGTTATACAATGCAAAATGATGATGGTGTGACTGTATTTGTCTGTAAATATACACGACACCCTGTTATCACATGTTCACTGACGATCAGGCTACTAGGTTGTAAAACGCCACAATGCACATATAAACAGTAAATCTTCCTGTATGTAACTGGATCAGGTACGTCTCTATATCATTATGCTGCTACATCTGGAAAGTATTTGGTGATATTTACTTAGTACAGCCACTAATTCACTTCTAATGTGTTATTAAGTAGGGAACACACATGAGCAGATCAGGGGCTAGAAACATTGGGTGCAAGTGGAGAAACAGGCACCTGTTTTGCATATACAGCATATATTTTTCATAGCTTTGCATGTTCAAAAATAAGATCTAAAAACAATTTTTTTAAATGTTTTTTCCTACTGTTTTTGTAGCAGTTTTTGCAAAAAATTTTTTTTTCTAATGTACAAATCATGTAATCCATCAAAGACCATATCAAAATGGAAAAAGTTGCTCCCTCCCATGTGTAATATAATGGTTGTTGTTTGCATCAAACTGCTCTTATAACCCATTTGGTCACATATGCTCCAATACAACTGTGAAGTCCACCACTTGCATAATAAATCAGAAATTTTTACTTCCAATTTCTCTATAAAAATAATACAATCCAACCTAATGCCAGTAGAGGCAGCCCCCGGGTTACGACCGGGATAGGGACTGTAGGTTTGTTCTTAAGCTGAATTTGTATGTAAGTCGAAACAGGTGTATTTACTAAATGTAACTCCAGCACAAAAGATTTGTTTTTTAGTTTCAGATAGTGCAGGGAAGGGTTTTTACATTTATTTTGCTGTCTGCGCCCCTGTTAAGAAGATTTTACCTCATTTCCACTTCATGTGCTGCTGTGGCATGCTGGCACTTGTTGTTCCACAGTTACTATTTGATTTGGAACATGGAACTACAAGTGCCAGCATGCTCCATAAGTCTCCGTTTGTAACCGTGTATATACTGGCATTAGGTTAGAATGTAATATTTTGAAAGCTATTGCAGAGAGATTATTTAGCGTTATTATGCAAGTGCTGGAGCTCATGGAAATGTGATCCATCCAATGATTAGCATTGGAGAAAAATGCATAAAAACACGCAAAACACATATACCAGAAAAATAATGGAGGTCTATACAGAGAGAAATGTCACACACGCCTGAAAAAAACACCCTACCTAAAGTGTGCTGTATTTTGGGTAAAAAAAAAAAAATGCTTGAAAATAAGTACTGCAAAAATAACGATAAAAAATCATGTATTTTTGCAAAAACACATGTGAATCACGTAGGGATGATCACCCAGCTTTCTCTTATCAGTGCAGGTATGTAGCAATGTAGAAGCAAGGTGCCGGCTCTGTGCCCTCCTCAGCTAGCTAGCGTAGGTGAAGGAGCCACGCTTGCGCCATCTTTTTTTGGAGGTGCGGTATAAATGACGTCATCCTTCTTCTGCAGCTTAGTACGATTCCAGTGAGGGTTTTTTATTTTTTATTTTATTTGAATCACCATTTTCTGAGCCGATAACTTTCTTTTTAATTTTTCCGTCTACGGACACGTGTGAGGACCCGCTTTTTGCAGACTGAAGTGTGGTTTCCATTTGTACCATTTTTGGATAACTGCAACCTTTGAATAACTCTTCAGTCTGATTTTTAGAATGTGGCAATGCGAACAAAAACCATGCCGTTTTGGAGCTGGGTATGTCTTCTATGTTCACCTTGCAGGATGAATAAGGTTATTTATTAATAGATCAGACTTTTACAGGCGTGGTGATACCAATTATGAAACCTGCATAATTGCCTATATGCCACAGCCATTTTGATTGTGTATGGAGCAATCCCAGCTCTTGAGTCCACTCCACTCATCTTTGCTCCCCCCTTCTGGACAGGCATACCGTATTTTTCGGAATTTAATATGCATCGGACCATAAGACGCACCTACCGCATTTCTCTGACTTTAAGACGCACCGGACCATAAGACACACCTACCGTATTTTTTGGACTTTAAGACGCACCGAACCATAAGACGCACCTACCGCATTTTTCTGACTTTAAGACGCACCGGACCATAAGACGCACCGGACCATAAGACACACCTACCGCATTTTTCTGACTTTAAGACGCACCGGACCATAAGACGCACCGGACCATAAGACACACCTACCGCATTTTTCTGACTTTAAGACGTACCGGACCATAAGACGCACCTACCGTATTTTTCGGACTTTAATACGTACCGGACCATAAGACGCACCTACTGTATTTTTCAGACCATAAGACGCACCTACTGTATTTTTCTGACTTTTAGAGAAAAAAAGTGCGTCTTATAGTCCAAAAAATACGGTAGGTGTCCTAGGTCACTTACATCTGCCTACCCATCTGACTGGCCATAGTGTCAATAGTTTCTTTGGCAGACTTGCTATTCAGGTGGGAGATGGAAAGGAAAAGCTGGTTGACAACACTTTTGGTACACAAGAACAACCAGTTCAGCTCAGCCATAGTATATGGTTCACAGAGGATTGGTCGGCACCACTTTAGAATCCAGAATATAATTCAAGTTACTCCAGCATCTTCATAAAATGTGCTGCTCTGCTCCTCTCGCTGGATTTTATTTGTTCCTTGAAATAAAGCATTACATTTTATGAAGATGCTGGAGTAATTTGGATTATATTCCGGACAACACTTTTGGGTTATAAATATTGACCATATCACAAGGCATTATGGGAAAGGAGCTGAGAAGTTCAAGCGCCCTCTGTTGGATGTAACAAATCTTCAATTTGCTTTTGACCCACTGGGTCTTGGGAAAGCAAAAGGGATATTTAGCCAAGCCAGTTTCAACCATCTGTAGACAGCTGGGTTTTGCCCCTCGTCAGTACAGAGCAGAGCGATGCTGGCTTGGCTGACAGGGAGGCAATGAGTGGCACAGAAAGGGAAGATCTCTCCTTAGGGAGAGCGCCTATATAGTTGTGTGGAGATTTAAAATTGCCTTTTGCACTCCACGAAGCATCTGCATATCACATGTCATTTATACGCCGCTGGTAATTCACATGTCACTTATCTCCCCCCGCGGCGGATTCTCCCACCAGGGAGAGTAGACGTAATCCATAGTTCTGTATGAGAACTATGGATTACGTAATGACTGGGCCGTATTTCAGCCGTAATTTGCGCACTACAGCGCGTAATTACAGACTGAAATACGTCCCATTTTAAGCCGTGTGAACATAGCCTTACAGAAAACGTTTGACCTCTGTCATTGCCAAAAGGAGAGAGAACAAAGTATTGAGATGAACTTTTGTTATTGACCAAATACTTATTTTTCACCATAATTTGCAAAAAAATTCTTTCCAAATCAGACAATGATTTTCAGGATTTGTTTTTTCATCTTGTCTCTCATAGTTGAGGTCGACCTATGATGCCAGTTACAGGCCTCGCTCATCAAGTGGGAGAACTTCCACAATTGGCGGCTGACTAAATACTTTTTTTCCCCCAATGTATTTGGGCATTATATTCTATGTTCTGTATATAGCAGTATTATCTTGTCACTAAGTGACGGTATTATATGGCCTGAAAAATACAAGGAAAAATAAAAACTGCAAAAATGACGAGAGCGGAGGCTGCTTTGCTAGTTGTCCAGGAATTTATTCTCTATTAAACTGGCCCTACCAGTGTTGTATTTATAGCAATCGATCTGCAGAAGACTATGCAGAAGTATTGATAGGGTTGCAGTTTTAAAAACATTAGGTAAGGTGCAGTACATTAGTGATGTCATAAATGTTACTCATGTAGCTATGGAGTATTGGTCACACTTGTTAATAAGTCACAAGCAGGAGACGGAGGCCGCCTCGTGAAACAAAATCCCATTTTATTATAGTGTCTATTTGAAAAAGTGAGGAGTCAGTGACAGTCAATGCTAATTGCTCCGAGACACCGACAAGATAATTACTTATGACTTGTATTATTCAACATTTCCTACCGTTCCTATGAAGAACAGGGCAGGGATGAGTATCTCAATGAGCACGTGGTGATAAGGAAGTGGCTCACAAGTCATCAAATCAATAAATATAGAAAGTTTTACCGCAAACGACAATGTTTACCCACCATGTTCTACACAATAAATATCAGCATTGTTTGTCATTGTGTCGGCAGAATTACTTCTTGTTTCATTGTGTATCTTTTTACTTGCATTTCCATCCTAAAGCTGTTGATATAGCATTGAGTAGTTTTCGGTAACCTACCATAAACCAAGGTTTAAAGGGGTTGTCTCACAACAAAGATTAGATTTCAACATGTAGGGAACAGTAAATGAAGACTTTTTCCAAATTTATTGCTTTGTTTGTTTTGGCTTGTTGAGGAGATGAGAGAGATTTTATCTGCTCTGAGTGCGCACAGGTTTCTCTGGTCACCATCCTGCTCTCTCTGCTCTTTGTCCGAGAGCAGGGAGAGACCTCACCAGAGGACTGCTGGCAGCTTGAGAATAGAGTATGTTATCTCTAAGGGTATGTTCACACGGCTTATTGTGGAGTGCATTTCGCGGCGTATTTCGCGGCGTACTGCGCTTAATATGCGGCGAAATGCGCCCCATAATTACAGTAATCCATAGCTCGCATGGAGAACTATGGATTACGCCTCCTCTCCCCGCTCGTACAATATGATCGTATTGTACGCGCGGGGACAATGCATGTCTATGGGGCCGGTGGGCTGCCGGCCTCCCTCGCGCCTTGGGAGTACGCGCTGGTCAGTGCGACTCCCAAATCACCCAGCGTATTGTGGCGCTTAGGCCCCCTTCACACGGCGGTTTTGGCCGCAGGTTTCGCCGCAGCTCTAGCCACGGTTCCCGCGGCCAAAACCTCATCGATCCTCACCGCAACTCGCGTCTCCCGTCATAACCGCGGCCAAATCCGTCGTGTGAACAGGGCCTTACAGGTTGAGTCCGTGTGAACATACGCTTTTAGATGCGTGTTTGGATCCATCTGTCTGACCCCAAACAGACCCCAACACGCCTCTAACAATGTGCAATGTGATTTACATTGCTTTTAATATGAAACACGCATCGGCATTCACACGAGTGATCCCCGATGTGCGTCTCATTGTGCCTTTCAGATCCATTCCAAGAATGGACATGTCAAGTCTTGGTCCAAAAAACGCAGCAGGAGCCCTATAATAAACTATAGGGTGCGATCCTGCTGCAGCCAACACACATCCAAACACACAGCTGTGAGCCGTTTAGGATCTGATCGCCACTGCATTTTTTGGATGCGATTTTCGGTTCCAAAACGGATCTGAAATCGGATCCAAAAACGCCTTGTGAACAGCCCCAAACAAACAATGGAGACTGATTGCTTGTTTACTTTAGAGCAGAGCGTGCCATAGATAACATCTCCTGCTTTCATGTCAGTGCAATTAGGAGAGCTGTGAATATGGAGCTGATATGCTAATCACTGCTATGGAACCACCCACAGCCTGACCAGGAAATGACAGGAAGCATGAATGTAAAACAGCTTGTGGCTCTGAAACAGCATGGTGAGACAACCCCTTTAATTCCTCTGTATCCCGGTGAGATTTGCATAAACATTAGTCTGAATATACAAGGATCTAAGCATTATTGTAGAGAAAGCTTTAACCTCTTAACCCATCAAGGTCATAATAATATGGCTCTTCCCTTTTTTTCCTCCCCGCCTTCCAAGAGTCATAACTTTTTTTTTCTCAAACACCCGCCATAATTGCGGGGCGTACTATACGCCCCGCAATTACGCCGTGTGAACATAGCCGTAGCTGCCATGGTCAATCACGACTGTAGCAGCTAAAAGAAAGACAGAGGAAGGGGGCTTCCCCCCGTCTACATCTGCAGCCTGTGGCGTAATTGCTGGGTGCCGAGGACTTTCATGACAACCTGGAAGCTTAACAAAGACTTCCGGACTCTCTGTGACGTCATCACACTGGTGACTGACAATCACAATACACAGCGGGTCAGACATGTACTGTTATGTATTGTAACAGGATTCCTTGTAAAAATTATATTTTTTTCAGCTAAAATTGCATCTTATTGGAAAAAAATTAATTTTTTTTTTTATTTTCACTGCCTAATATTAAAAAAGAAAATCTGTGAATCACCTATGGGGTCAATATACTCGCTACATTCCTTGATATAGTCTTTAAGGGGTGTAGTTCCCCAAATTAGCACTTTTTAGGGGTGTTTATGGTCACTGCTATAGACCCTCCCCCAGCCTGTACAGGAAGTGTGAGCCTGTAATGAGTGAAAGCAGCTAGATAGGAAAACCGATTTAAAGATATGAATGGGGCTGAGCTGCAGTGTATGTGGCATTGTTGGGGGAAAAAAGCAGACTTTTTTTTCCCCTCTAATCCTAGAGATCCCCTTTAAGTTCATCCAAACATTGTTGCAAACAGTGGAAAATATATATAAATATATATATATTATTATATATATATATAATATATATATATATATATAGTATATATATATATATATATAATATATATATATATAATTTTTTTCTTCCTAGATGGAAGGGTAGCTATGTATTGGTATATGAAAATAACATAGCAGTAGTGGCACTGTGACTCTATTACAAACTATTGACTTTTTTGTCTGCTTGTTCCTGTTTCTGCCTTAGGAGCTGAAATGCAGAAAAGATAGTGAAAAGGTATGAAATCTACATTATCTGTGACCAGTGCTTCCTGAATTGAAATATCTTATGGAATTCTGATTAATTGTGGGGTTAACAAAGAATATATGGTATAAGATAAAAAACTAAATACAATAAGATTCTCAGGTCCTAGTCGATGAAGCTTCAATAAAGTAGACCTGATGTACAGAATCTTACGTAGTTTGTAAGGCCGAAAAAAGACAAGACATCCATCTAGTTCAGCCTGTTGTGCTAAGGTGTTGATCCAGAGGAAGGCAAAAAACCCCAATGAGGCAGGAGCCAATTGTCCTCATTTTAGGGAAAAAATTCCTTCCTGACTCCAATCTGGCAATCAGAATAAATCCCTGGATCAGCCCACCCTTCTCTCCAGAATCCCGGTCACATAACTTGTAATTATTACATCTAGAGAAATGTAGCCAGACCCTTCTCCAGAATCCGGTCATATAATTGTTATTATTTAAGGCTAAAAATATATCCTAACCTTACTCCAGAATCCCTGGTCACTAGAATTGTTATATTATTACTCTAGAAATAGTATCAGACCCTTCTCCAGAATCCTGGTCACTATAACTTGTTATATTATTACATCTAGAAATGTATCCAGACCCTTCTCCAGAATCCTGGTCACTCTAACTTGTTATCTTATTACATCTAGAAATGTATCCAGACCCTTCTCCAGAATCCTGGTCACTATAACTTGTTATATTATTACATCTAGAAATGTATCCAGACCCTTCTCCAGAATCCTGGTCACTATAACTTGTTCTATTATTACATCTAGAAATGTATTCAGACCCTTCTCCAGAATCCTGGTCACTATAACTTGTTATATTATTTCATCTAGAAATGTATTCCAGACCCTTCTCCAGAATCCGCGTCACTGAAACTTAGTTATATTATTACATCTAGAAATGTATCCAGACCCTTCTCCAGAATCCCGGTCACTAGAACTTGTTATATTATTACATCTAGCTATGTATCCAGACCCTTTTTGAACTCTGTTAGTGAATTCACCCTGACAAGTCCCTCTGGCAGAGAGTTCCACAGTCTCACTGCTCTTACAGTAAAGAATCCCTTTCTATGCTTATGTAGAAACTTTCGTTCCTCAAGACGTAGAGGATGCCCCCTTGTTCTAGATACAGTCCTGGGTCTAAATAAAGCTTGAGAGAGATCTCTATATTGACCTTTAATATATTTAAACATATTTATTATTTCCCCCCGAAGCCGTCTTTTCTGTAAACTAAATAACCCTAATCTTGCTAATCTTTCTGGGTACTGTAGTCCACCCAGTCTTTTTATTATTTTTTTCGCACGCCTTTGTACCTGTTCAAGCTCTACAATGTCTTTCCTGTGAACTGGTGCCCAAAACTGTACACAATATTCCATGTGTGGTCTGACCAGTGACTTGTATAATGGGAGAATAATGTTCCCATCATGTGCCTCTCTGCCCCTTTTAATGCCCCCCATGATCCTATTAGCCTTGGCAGCTGCTGTCTGACACTGGCTGCTACAGTTAAGTTTACTGTCCACCAGGATTCCCAAGTCCTTCTCCATGTCACTTTTACCCAGCCTTTTTCCATTTAACAAGTAATCATGTAATGGATTTTTCCTCCCCATGTGCATAACCTTGCATTTATCATTGTTAAACCTCATCAGCCATTTCCTTGCCCAGGCCTCCAACTTATCCAGATCCCTTTGTAATAACACATTATCCTCTATTGTGTTGATTACTTTACAGAGCTTAGTATCGTCTGCAAAGATCGATATTTTACTGTCTAATCCCTGTGTAAGATCATTAATGAAAATGTTGAAGAGCATAGGGCCCAATACTGCCCCCTGTGGTACCCCACTAGTAACAGTGGAATTAAATTTGTATTAGTGGTGTTGGTAAAATATTAATGGCATATTCCAGTTATACACATTTATGGCATATCCTTGGGAAATGGGTGAGAGTTAAAACTCTGGGACACTGAAGGTGACCATACTCCTTAGATGAATGCTAGCCAAACCTACCAATTTCGTCATGATCAGTCAACCATTTAAAGCGTCTGGGGTGTCCAAACTTTCCTTAGAGGATATATGTTGATGAAAAGAAAGATTAAGCGTGTCGGATTTTAATATTTTCAATCATTTTTTTCTTGAGGGAGTTAAGCTGCTGCCAGAGGTGTCTGACGGATGCTTTTTCCTCTCTATTGAGAAAACCTGCATGCTCAACTTAAAGGGGTTGTCTCACTACAAGGATTGCTTTTTATGTTAAAGATCTTGCAAAAACAAGTCGCTTTGCAATATATGTCCATTAACACTGTCCTACCTAGTCCTAGATATCCCCTCTTGTATGGGCTGCATCAGCTCCTCAGGTCGCTAAAGCTACAGACCTGTTCAATATCTACTGATAGGCTGCCAGTGCTGGTTGCTATATCTACAGACCTGGCTTCTACTGCAGCCTAGTAGAAACCAGTAAACACGCCCCTGAATTCAAAATGAAACCAAGAAAACAGGAATGAGAGGAGATGAATCAATGTAGTGAGACAACCCCTTTATGGAGAGCCCTGATTCTTTAGACATTGCTCCAGAATGCAATCTAGAAATGTTCCTACTTGTATATGACGCTTTCTGTTAGAGTCTATAGGAATTATGCACAGGCTGAGCAAGCCTGTAGATCTTGAACAGGAGTCTTGGGACTCCCACTTGAAAAAAAAGTGAGGGTCCCAGGTGTTGGTACATAAATGGATATGATGGAAATAACCCATTAAGCCCTTACTTGTCTTTTGATCTGAGAATATAGTTGGCTGCTCAATGTATATACTCTAAGGCAGGGGTGTCAAACTTGGGCCCTCCAGCTGTTGGGAAACTACAACTCCCATCATGTCCACTCTTATAGATTATATAAATGCATGATGGGAGTTGTAGTTTCCCAACAGCTGGAGGGCCGCAGTTTGACACCTGTGCTCTAAGGGCCACATGTATGAAACTGTTTAGGTCTAAAATTCACTCTTTTGCCCATAGTAACCTATGGGCCAAAAAGTGAGTTTTAGACCTAAACAGGTTCATACATGTGGCCCTAGGTGTAATAAATAAATTAGATCACATAATCTTTACCATCCATAACAGATACTGTACTCTCCAAAGTCACTGGAATATGAGACCAGTACCTCATCTCAGACTTGCTTTGCCTTAGTTGTGAGGATTATGTTCACGCCACTGGGTTTAAATAATAAAGTGCTATGCCAAGAAGTCCTATGATAATCTACCGCTAATAACCTGTCTGTCGGGTTGTGTGACAATATAGTGGGCATGTGAGTCAAGTAACAGAAATGTTTATTATGTTTGCAATGAAGTTTCTTCAAGTTTTCCTAGGTTGGCTTTTCCATAACTCATAAGGCCTGTGCTAAACCCTATAGGAATAGACTTCTACCATGTTCAGTTTGTATAGTGGATGGGTAAATATCGCAAATAAAAAACAGTAGGATAGAGAGAAAAAACTTTATACATGAAATATTGAATTCCAGTCAACACGTACAATACCTGTAAACCTGGGCATATGCCAGGGCTTACTTGGGTTGAAGGAACCTATGGAGCTTTGGGTAAACATGCACTACATTAGTCAAGGATTGGGTGGACAGGGAGCCTATTGTAACTCTGTTGTCCAAGGACCCACATACATCTAGTGTCAGCAGTGATTACTTAAAGGGGTTGTCTCACTACAAAGATTAGCTCTCAAAATGTAGGGAACAGTAAATGAAGACGTATTCCAAATATATTGCTTTGTTCATCTTTTTTTGTTAAGGAGCTACAAGTGATTTTATCACCTTCTGAGGGCTCTCAGGTTTCCCAAGTGATCGACCTGTGTACTTCTCCCCCCGTGCTGTTTGTTCTATCTGATAGCAGGGAGTGACGTCATCACACAGGTCACAGGCCGGCAGTGTGAGAATAATTACTTTACTGTTTACATTAGCTCAGAAGCTTCTCTGGACCTCAGAGAAGGTAATTTATTTAATCTAGACTAACAAACATAATAAACAGAGAAGTCTGAATACATGGATCTCATATGCTAATTACATACAGCTTGACCAGGAAGTGACAGAGCAAAGCAGCATTATTTCATTCATGCATTCTATGAAACTTTGAGATGAGACAACCCCTTTAAGAAAATACATGTTTAACGGACATTCCCTGAGAACCAGTATGCTCCACCCAAAACCATAAAATAACATTACTGTAAAGGGCTAAAGTAACATTGCTGTCCTATCCTCCAATTAGCATGGCTAAGCAGTGATATGGGCCTAGGTTTAAAAACTAAAAATCCCCCGGGTATTTAGTAGGAAGTGATTTGGCAGCTGAGGCTTGTGTAGAATGACACAGTCCTGGGGTACGGCTCTTGTGGAGTGAATTGGACCTGAAAATAGAGGGTTAAGAATCTCAGGTTCGAAACGCATAGGTTACTTGCTGTTTGGTTTTTTGGTTTTTTGTGCGCACGCCTTCTTGGATTTTATACATGGCTTGAATACCTATCAGTCTGGAGTGCTGGATACAGGAAATTTTCAGATATTTGGCCGCACCGGATATACAGCCACTGTTCCAGTGGATTACATAAGTGTTGCTGTTATGTTTCTTCAAAGTTTTTCAGCATTTGAGCACTCAAGCTACCTTTTGTGTGTTGGAGCTGCCAATGTTCTGGGCCTTACCTGAGAATTGTAACCATAGTGTAATACAATAATATGTATTGTTACTAATTAGAACCTCTGTATATGAAGAAGAAAATGTGTAATGTTAAGGTATTTGCACTTGATTTGGTCTGTGAATTCTTTTTTTTAAAAGGAAGCCACTTAAAGGGAATGTGTCATCAAAAATGACTTCTTGTTTAACTCACATTTTTATGTTAAACACATTTTTTAAGAATTTTTGGTTATATAATTTTTTAATTTGCCATATCACTTTCAATATTTTTTAATAATTCTTAAGTCCTGCAGTTTTCACTTTGGCCACTAGGCCTAATAATAGTCTGACACTTCCTGTTCTGTAGCAAAAGGTTCTCAGTTGTCTGCTCATTTTCAGCACAAAGAGGGTCAAACTGAAAGGAGACACCAGTGTGAATAGATAACAAAGGATACTCCAGTCACAAGAGGAGATAGTCACAGTTTCACCTCCCTGCACACTGACTTCTTCCCAGGTCACAGAACATGACTAGAAAACTCTCATATAGAAGTGAATGGGACTAAGTCAGTCTTAAGGTTCCTATGTGCATGAAGCTACTGTAAAGCATCTCTCTGACTGCTGTTAAAGCAGAGCAAACAAGGCCCAGTGGCCAAAGTGAAAACTGCAGGACTTAAAGGGGTTATCTCGCTACAATGATTGGGTTTTAATTAAAAGATCTTTAAAAAACAAGCAGCTTTGCAATATATGTTCATTACAAATGTCCTACTGATTTTGAGTTATCCCTGGTAGTAGTAGTGCATCAGCTCCTCAAATCACTATAGCAGCCGACCTGTTGATCTTTATCTCACTGGCTGCCAGTGCTGATGACTCATCACCTTCTAAATACAGGTCGGAGCACAGAGCCCCTCCTGCACAGTATGCTTCTGTAGGGAAGGGAGGGGGGAGGGCTCTGGCTTCTGTGTCTGTGTGGATTAACCCTGTGTGTGCCTGCTCCCTCCTGCTCTCTACACAGATTGAGGAGAGCAGAGGTGAGGCTGATCTGTGGTCAGTAGATGTGACAGCAGTGAAGTGTGTTACTATAATCATGATGTGTCTGTGGAGCTTTGACTATACTATTAGAACAGATCAGGGGGGCATGTGAAGGGTTCATATCCCTCCCTGCTCTGCTGTATTAGTGACACATCATGATTATAGTAACACACTTCACAGCTGCCCTGTGTCTGTTCTGACAGGGTTTGTTTGTTGTTGCTTGAGATTTCCGTGGAGATTTGTATGCTAAGCAGGGGTATGGGAACTGCTGTATAGAAGTTGCTGAAGTTGGAGGAGGAGAGCTGTCTGTGTGCTGAGGGGAGGGGGAAGGGGGAGGAGAAGTGGCAGACAAGAAGCACGTCCCTGAATTAAAAAATCCTTTGCTGCCAGACACATTGAAGTAGGCTGAAAGCCGGTAGTGAGACAACTCCTTTAAGAATTATTAAAAAATATTGAAAGTGATATGAAAATAAAAAATAAAAAAAATTCCTAAAAAATGTTAACATAAAAACGGCATTTAAACAATGACTCATTTTTGGTGACACATTCCCTTTAAGGTATTTGCACTTGATTTGGTCGGTGAATTCATTTTTTAAAAGGAAATCACTTAAGAGGCCCCAGCCTACATGCTGAATGCCCATACCTTCAATATGAACCTTAAACTTGTGCCTCTCAGAGTTGCCAGTGAGGCACCAGGAGCCTCAGATAATGAAATCTTACTGATTGCAGCCATTGCATAAAAATGTAATACCCCTTAACATACAGCCAACGTGTCTGCCTATGGCCTAAACCATTGGCTGCATACAGGAAAGGACCAAGATATTCTGCTGCATATAGTGCCCCACCAACCAGTGGAAAATTCAGCCCGCTCCACACCTCTTTATGCCCACTTTTTGGCCTGTGATGAAATGGTGTCATAGGCGGTTGCCTACCTTCGCCTACCTCTTGTTCTGGCCCTGGCTATGTGACCAATACATCCAGAACAATTTATGTTTACCCCTTCGTCATGCCAAAACACCAATTCAGAAGTCACTTCTTTACATGTAGGGACCTTTTTTTTTCCACAATTTTTTGGGTCATATTCACAGCTTGATTGCTGGACTAAACTGAACCCAGAAACTGGCAATTCTGGCCTTTATGCTAACTGGGGAAAATTGACAGGTGCAGCTAATTGCAGAACAAAAGCTCACATACCCCATTGCTAGGGGAGCAACTAGATGACAAAAAAACTGCACACCAACTTAACAACTGTTAAAAATTGTGGTGTTTTTGAGTAAGTAATGTCCCATTTTTTTGTATGTTTTTTCTGTAAATTGTTAGTGTAGGGACTCGCAAGATATGAGGAGCCTTGCCGGGGCTTGCGAGCTTGCGTATTGGGGCCCCTGTACCAACTAATAGCTCCTATTTAACATTTTTCCAGTATGTAATATTTGTTGTCTGCCCAACAGTGCTGGGGAGCGGAGGGGGTCTGTGTTTTGTGTTGGACACCAAGAAAGTGCTGGGCAGCCCGCCTAATCTAATAGTATGGGTGTCACTAATAGGCTGTAAGCCAGCATGGTGCACCACACATATCTGTATTTATGGCACCCTTCTGTATCGTCTTATTTATATGTAATTATAGTACCAAAAACCACCCCCCTCATGCACTGAATGGTTGTTGTATTGGTATTTTTGCATTAGTGCAATCTCCCCATGCATTATACTGTGGCTTTTCTACATGCTGGTGTGAACAGGTGTTAAGGTAGTGTGCAGTTTTTTGTCATCTGGTTGTTCCCCTAGCAGTGGGGTATGTGAGCTTTTGCTCTGCAATTAGCTGCACCTGTCAATTTTTCCCAGTTAGCATAAAGGCCAGAGTTGCCAGCTTCTGGGTTCAGTTTAGTCCAGCTATTGAGCTGTGAACATGGCCCAAAAAATTGTGGTATTTTTTGAGTAAGTAATGTCCCACTTTTTGTATGTTTTTTCTGTACCTTTTTTTTTTCCAGCAACATAATAGCAATCGACCATAGCTGTCTAACAAACCTTCTTCCTAAGTACGTAAATTCAGCACCTTCAGTGTTAGAATAAGTTTGTCATACATAATATATGATGCAGAGTTTGTCGCAGTATGTGGCTATTTTTCTTACAATGCAGGAACTATGCTGTTATAATGCAAAATAGAACACAAAGTCTAATATCAGGATTTTTTTTATCCACAATGATTTTTCAAGACACCAGATCTCAGAGCGATTATACCATAACATAAGGACTGGTAGCGCACCCTGGCTGATCCTAAAAATGAAGATGCAGGGCCCTTTTTGGGTCTTTCCCTGACAGGGGGTAAGTTTCCCCCCAAAAAGGTTTCTTTTGTTCCATTTCTTAATAAAAGGTTTGTACAGAGGAACATGATTCCATTACGAAATACATGACTTTGGCCCTTGCTGGTCATTTCCAGCACCACTGATGATGAAAGAAGCCATGCATTTAAGTGATGATATTTCAGAGTTGAAGCAATCTGTCATGGAAGATTAGCTAAGAATCCAGGTGAACAGGAAGTTTCTTTAAACCCGGATTCATAGCGCCAACCAGTATTAATACTTCAGTGAATCGTACCATATATTAAAGCAAAACAAAGCCACTAATAGTGAAAAGGCAAAGGGGCGCATGTAGGGAACGGGGCTGCGCCGTTTTCTGGTGTACTTTAAACCCCAAAAAGAATGTATGAACAGGTGCACTCCAAATTTTGGTCGTAATCCCCTTTTATAATGCGCCAAAACATTTTTTAATGCACCAAGTTAGGAGCGTTCTGGGGGCACACCCACATTCATAGAATAGAACATTTATAGTCTTTGACGCCAAATCTAGGCGCAGAACTTTAAAAACAGCCAGACCAGGGAAAAGGTGGTGCCTGGCAGGATTGTGGTAGGGGTTCTACACTGCCTGTATGTATGACCTCAAAAACAGCCAGACCGGGAAAAGGGTGGGCCTGAGCCAGACATTGGATTGGCTCTACACTCCCCTGTATTATGACCTGCAGAAGAACAGACCAGACCAGGGTAAAGGTGGTGCCTGAGCCAGACATGTGGTATTGGTCACACGTCCTGTATGTATGACCTGCAAAGAACGACCAGGGTAAAGGTGGGCCTGACCGATTTGTGGTATTGGCTCTACACTGCCCTTATGTATGACCTGCAGAAGAACAGCCAGACCAGGGAAAAAGGTGGTGCCTGACCAATTGTGGTATTGGGGTCAAACCCCTCCCGTTGTATGACCTGCAGAAGAAAACGCCAGACCAGGGTAAAGGTGGTGTCTGAGCCAGATTGTGGTTTGGCTCTACACTCCCCTTTGTATGACTGCAGAAAAACAGACCAGGTAAAGGGGTGCCGACCCAGACTTGGGTTTGGCTCTACACTGCCCTGTATGTAGACCTGAGAGAACAGCCAAACCAGGGTAAAGGTGGTGCCTGACCCAGATTGTGGTATTGACTTACACCCCGATGAATTGACTGCAGAAGAACACCCAGCCAGGATAGAGGTGGTGCCTACCGATTTGGTTTTGGCTCTACACTGCCCTGTATGTATGCCCCGAAGAACACCCCGCCCCGGTAAAGGTGGTGTCTGAGCCGACTTTGGTATTGACTCTCACTGCCCTGATATATGACCTGCAGAAGAACAGACGACCAGGGAAAAGGTGGTGCCGAGCCCAGTGGTTTTGGGCTCACACTGTCCTGTTTTTTGACCTGCAGAAAACAGACCAGGGAAAAAGGTGGGCCTGAGCAGACTTGTGGTATTGGTCACACTGTGTATGTATGACCTGCAGGAAGAACAGCCAAACCAGGGTAAAGGTGGTGCCTGACCCAGGACTTGTGGTATTGGCTCCACTGCCCTGTATGTATACTGCAGAAGAACAGGACCAGACCGGGGAAAGTGGTGCTGAGCCAGACTTGGTATTGGCTCTACACTGCCCTGTTTTGTATGACCTGCAGAGAAAGCCAAGACCAGGGAAAGGTGTTGCCTGAGCCAGACTTGTGGTATTGGCTCTACATGCCCCTGTATGTATGACCTGCAGAAAACAAAACCAGGGTAAAGGTGGTGCCTGAGCCAGACTTGGGGGTATTGGCTTACACTGCCCTGTATGTATGGACCTGAAGCAGAACAACCAAGACCAGGGTAAAAGGTTTTTGCCTGAGCCAGACTTGTGGTATTGGCTCTACAATGCCCGTATGTATGACCTGCAGCAAAACAACCAGGAAGGGTTTAAAGATGGTGCCCTGACCAGATTTGTTTTGCTCTACACTGCCCGTTTGTATGACCCTGCAGAAGAACAGACCGGGGTAAAGGTGGTCCCCCTGACCAAAAATTTGTGGTATTGGCTCCTCACTGCCCTGTATGTATGACCCGCAGAAGAAGCCAGCCAGGGTAAAGGTGGTGCCTAAAGCCAGACATGTGTATTGGCTCTACACTGCCCTGTTATGTATAAACCTGCAAAAGAACAGACCAGGGTAAAGGGTGGTGCTGAGCCAACTTGTGGTATTGGCTCTCACTGCCCTTATGTATGACCTGCAGAAGAACAGCAAGCCAGGTTAAAGGTGGTCCCTGAGCCAACTTGTGTATTGACTCTACACTGCCTGTAGTATGACCTGCAGAAGAAACAGACAGACCAGGAAAAAGGTGGGCCTGAGCCGGGACAGTGTATTGGTCACACTGCCCCTGTAGGTATAAACCTGCAAAAGAACAGACCAGGTAAAGGTGGTGCCTGAGCCAGACTTGTGGTTTTGGGCTCTACACTCCCCTTTTTATGTATGACCTGCAGAAGAACAGACCAGGGTAAAGGTGGTCCCTGAGCCAGACTTGGTCTTGGCTCTAAAATCCCTGTATGTATGACCGCAGAAGAACAGCCAGACCAGGGTAAAGGGGGTTTCCTGAGCCAGACTTGTGGTATTGGCTCTTACACTCCCCTGTATGTATGATCTGCAGCAGATCTGCCAGCCCAGGGAAAAGGTGGTGCCTGAGCCAGACTTGTGGTATTGGCTCTACACTGCCCTGTATGTATGACCTGCAGAAGAACATGCCTGAGCCAGACTTGTGGTATTGGCTCTACACTGCCCTGAAATGTATGACCTGCAAAAGAACAGACCAGGGTAAAGGTGGTGCCCTGAGCCAGACTTGTGGTATTGGCTCTACACTGCCCTGTATGTATGACCTGCAGCAGAACAACCACCAGGGTAAAGGTGGTGCCTGAGCCAGACTTGTGGTATTGGCTCTACACTGCCCTGTATGAAATACCTGCAGCAGAACAACCAGACCAGGGTAAAGATGGTGCCTGAGCCAGACTTGTGGTATTGGCTCTACACATGCCCTGTATGTATGACCTGCAGAAAGAACAGCCAGACCAGGGAAAAGGTGGTGCCTGAGCCAACTTGTGGTATTGGCTCTACACTGCCCTGTATGTCTGCCCTGCATAAGAACAGACCAGGGTATAGGTGGTGCCTGTGCCAGACTTGTGGTAGTGGATCTCCACTGCACTGTTTGTATGACCTGCAGAAGAACAGACCAGGGTAAAGGAGGGTCCTGAGCCAGACTTGTGGTATTGGCTCTACACTCCCTGTATGTATGACCGCAAAGAACAGCCCCAGGGTAAAGGTGGTGCCTGAGCCAGACTTGTGGTATTGGCTCTACACTGAACTCTATGTATGACCTGCAGAAGAACCGACCAGGTTAAAGGTGGGCCTGGGGCCAGACTTGTGGAAATTGGCTCTAAACTGCCCTGTATGTATGACCTGCAGAAGAACAGACCAGGGTAAAGGTGGTGCCTGAGCCAGACTTGGGGGATTGGCTCTACACTGCCCTGTAGTATGACCTGCAGAAGAACAGCCAAGACCAGGGTAAAGGTGGTGCCTGAGCCAGACTTTTGGCATTGTCTCTACACTGCCCTGTATGTATGACCTGCAGAAGAAACGACCAGGGTAAAGGTGGTGTCTGAGCCAGACTGTGGTATTGGCTCTACACTGTTTTTTTATGTATGACCTGCGAAAAAACAGACCAGGGTAAAAGGTGGGGCCTGAGCCAGACTTGTGGTATTGGCTCTACACTGCCCTGTATGTATGACCTCAAAGGAACAGACCAGGGAAAAGGGTGGTGCCCGACCCAGACTTGTGGTATTGGCTCTACACTGTTTTGTATGTATGACCCTGCAAAAGAACGACCAGGGTAAAGGTGGAGCCTGAGCCAGACTTGTGGTTTTGGCTCAACACTGCCCTGTATATATTACCTGCAGAAGAACAGCAACCAGGGTAAAGGTGGGTGCCTGACCAGACTTGTGGTATTGGCCTATACTGCCCTGATGTATGACCTGGAAGAACAAGCCAGCCCAGGGAAAAGGGTGGTGCCTGAGCCAGACTTGTGGTATTGGCTCTACACTGCCCTGTAATGTATGACCTGCAGAAGAACAGACCAGGGTAAAGGTGGTGCCTGAGCCAGACTTGTGGTATTGCCTCTAAACAGCCCTCTATGTATGACCTGCAGAGGAACAGCCAGACCAGGGTAAAGGTGTGCCTGAGCCAGACTTGTGGTATTGGCTCTACACTGCCCTGTATGTATGACCTGCAGAAGAACAGCCAGTCCGGGGGAAAGGTGGTAGCTGAGCCCGACTTGTGGTATTTGCTCTACACTGCGCCTGTATGGATGACCTGCAGAAGAACAGACCAGGGTAAAGGTGGTGCCTGAGCCAGACTTGTGGTATTGTCTCTACACTGCTCTGTATGTATGCCCTGCAGAAGAACAGACAGGTAAAGGTGGTGCCTGAGCCAGACTTGTGGTATGCCTACATTTCCCCTGTATGTATGACCTGCAAAGAACACCAGACAGGGTAAAGGTGGTGCCTGAGCCAGCCCTTGTGGAATTGGCTCTACACTGCCCTGTATTATGACCTGCAGAAGAACAGCCAGACCAGGGTAAAGGGTGCCTGAGCCAGACTTGTGGTTTTGGGCTTACACTGCCCGTATGTATGACCTGCAGAAGAACAGCCAGACCAGGTAAAGGTGGTGCCTGACCCCAGACTTGTGGTATTGCTCTAAACACTGCCCTGTATGTATGACCTGCAGAAGAACAGACCAGGTAAAGGGGGTTTGCCTGAGCCAGACTTGTGGTATTGCCTCTACACTGCCCTATAATGTATGACCTGCAGAAGAACAGCCAGACCGGGGTAAAGGTGGTGCCTGGGGCCAGACTTGTGGTATTGGCTCTACACTGCCTGTATGTATGACCTGCAGGAGAACAGCCAGACCAGGGTAAAGGTGGTGCCTGAGCCAGACTTGTGGTATTGGCTCTACACTGCCCTGTATGTAAACCTGCAGGAGAACAGCCAGACCAGGGTAAAGGTGGTGCCTGAGCCAGACTTGTGGTATTGGCTCTACACTGGCTGTATGTATGAACTGCAGAAGAACAGCCAGACCAGGGTAAAGGTGGTACCTAGCCAGACTTGTGGTATTGGCTCTACACTGCCCTGTATGTATGACCTGCAGAAGAACAGCCAGACCAGGGTAAAGGTGGTGCCTGAGCCAGACTTGTGGTATTGGCTCTACACTGCCCTGTATGTATGAGCTGCAGAAGAACAGACCAGGGTAAAGGTGGTGCCTGAGCCAGACTTGTGGTATTGGCTCTACACTGCTCTGTATGTATGACCTGCAGAAGAACAGGGTCATATATTCTGGCACATTGTACACTGCCTAAAGCTATTTAGAACTGGCCTCTTTGCGCACAGATCATACATGTCTCCCATGGAGTCTAGGTACAATACAGTCACATGGTAAAGTAGAAGTTATATCCTTATTTTCTGCGTATCCCCTGAAGATGCCCATACACATTTGATGTTACTGATGGACCAGTCAAGTTTCTGGGGTTTATCTTATCCTAAAAGATGTCACCAGCGGAAATCTAGTATCAAATTTTAAAAATCTATCCTATCCAGTCATTCCTATGGGAGATGGGAAGAGTCGGTGATGACTGGCACCAAATGTTTACTCCCCATTGTTATAATAATGTGAATTGTTTAGCCAGGCCAACTATATATATTATTGGGGTCCATATGGTTCATACCTGTACCTAAATAATCACTCAGCAGACAACGATCTAATGTGTATGGCAACATTGAAGGGGTATTTCCATCTCATACATTTATGCCTAAAGGATATGCCATAAAGGTCTGATCGATGTGGGTTCCAGCTCTGAGGCTGCACAGAACAGAGGTCCATTTACCTCTCATTCCTGCTGCTGCCATAGTGAATGATGAGGCAGCTATGCATGTGCAGCTCTCTCAATTCACTTCTATGGGAGCTGCCATATATCTGAGATGGGAATACCCCTTTAGGCTATGTGCACACAGCATAGAAAAACAATCATATTTCTGGCGGTTTTAGGATTCTAAAACCTCTGAAAATAGAACCGTTCAGCCAGCCCATAGACTTTAATAGAAAAAAACGACCTGTAATCTACACAGACTGCTCGTTTTCTGGCGCCAGTTGTTTTAGCAACAAGTATAATACGCTGGTTAGTGAGTTTTGGCATCGGTCAACGGCAAAAAAACCAGAACCAATCGCGTTTTTTGAAAAAACGGTGGCAAAAACCGCAGTCATGCTTCAGACAAAAAACGGTCGACTCTTGGACGGTTATTGTCCAATGCTGTATGGATTATTATTTATTTTAGAGTGCCCTTGGTTCCAGGGCGCTGTACATTCGGGTTTCATACATAACATAGGTCAAACAAGTACAAAGGTGACAAATTAATAACTAACAGCTGGTACAGAAGGAGAGAGGTCCCTGCCCATGAGGGCTCAAAATCTACAAGGAAGATGTGAAGAGACAGAAGGTAAGGTGCGGACATATTTGTTGAGTGTGCAGTGACAGCAAGGTTATTGTTGGTTATAGGCAATCCTGAAGAGATGGGTTTTCAGGTTGCTTTTGAGGCTGGCGAGAGAGGGGGAGAGTCTGAGGTGTTGGGGCAGTGAGTTCCAGAGTGTGGGGGAAGCACGGGAGAAGTCTTGGAGATGGTTGTGTGAGGAGAAGAAAGTCCTGTGAGGAATGGAGATTGTGTGAGGGGAGGTGTCTGGAGATTAAGGCAGAGATGTATGGAGCGGAGAGGTTATGGAGAGCCTTGTAGGTCAGGGTTAGTAACTTGAGCTGGATCCGCTGGGCAATGGGCAGCCAGTGAAGGGATTGGCAGAGGGGAGAGGCAGAGGAGTAGCGAGGAGAGAGATGAATCAGACAGGTGGCAGCGTTAAGGATGGATTGGAGGGGAGCGAGGGTGCTAGCTGGGAGGCCACAGAGAAGGATGGATCCAGCCTTAATGTTCATTCTCTATGTCTCTGTCTTGGCCAAGTTGAGGGATAAGACGCATAGCTCAATAGTCAACTCCTTCACATCAAATGCAGCTATAAAGGAAATGTTGCCAGTCTCCCTTTATTTTGGAGGAAAAAAAAAACAAGCCAGTCTTGCTACACATTCCCCTGTATAACACTCCAAGGGATTGAATTCATTATCTCTAGTAACACTTTTGTGCCAGCCTCTGAAAAGAGCAAACTGAACACTTCAGCCTGGGGACTGAAAAGGGAGAGGTGGAAAGTAAAATCAAGATCGATGAAAGGTAAAAGAGCCCAAGATGAACCCTATCTGTATGGGGTAGACAACCATGGACAAAGAACAAGAGCATGAACAGAGAAAATAAGAGTATATGTGGAGGAAACCTATTTCATTGTTAAGGCCTCGTTCACACGGCTTATTTCAGAACGTATTTACAACGGATTGCCGATGTAAATACGTTCTGAAATCAGTTGAAAATCAGTTGCAAATAAGTGTCACTAAGTGTGGCACGTATTTGTAACTGATTTCCCGACGGATTCACCATCTACAATCATTGTAGGTGGTGAATCCGTCCGTAAATAATTGACATACACATTGTTTTTCCGTCCAGATTGCCGTCGTCAATCCGCGGCGGCAATCCGGAACGGAACTACGCGTCGTGTGAACGACGAGCCGTATTTTCTATTGAAATCAATAGAAAATAGGCTGTGACTTATTTCTGACTGATTTGCCGACGGATTGACGATCGTCAATCCGTCGGCAAATACGCGGCGAAATAAGCCGTGTGAACGAGGCCTTATTGTGTACAGGCCAAATGTATCCTAATAAGGGTATAGGGTGGTCCTTGATTAGTCAGTAACATTGCAACCTCTAAAATGGCTATCCTCACTTCCTGTAATATATCTAGGTTCACTCTTTCTTCACAATGACCCAAGAAGATGTTACAGTAACTATCGGAGATGGTGAAGACCCTAAGATTTGAAATAATTTGCCAACGCCTAGGGTCGCTCATATTGCTTTAATAAAAATGGTCTTACTTGTAGAGATCTTGTATATTCTGGTTAATACATCAGTGTAGAAACCACCAAAGTGGTGCAGTAAGCAATAATGAGCGACATTGTTTAGCTCGAGTAAGACAGAAATCGTTCACTCTTCTGATGGGTAAAGAGGTTTTTTTTCCTGAATAAGTCATATAGTTAGTGTTAGTGGTCCGTTACTGCCGATGGGAGAAGTATATAAAATGTTTGTTTTTTTACTTTTGAAATTGGGTTCACCTTCTTACATTTAGGCGAAGTTCACATGGCTGAAACACGCTGTAATTGCGGGACGGATTTCGCCCGCAATTACGGCGTGTGCACAGGGCAGGGGCGGCAGCTCGCCGGCCCCATAGACAGCCATTAGCCACGGCGCGTATCCCGCCGGGATAATGTGCATGCAGCGGGGAGAAGAGACGGAATCCATAGTTCTCTATGAGAACTGTGGATTACCGTGATGCCTGGCACGGATTTCAGCCGCACTGCAGCGCAGTATGGCGCACAATACGGCTGAAATCCGTGCCAGAAATAAGCCGTGTGAACGAGGCCTTATAGAGACCTAATATCTTAAAAATTTCAGCATAAAAATATTCTTGGTAATATATTTTTCAGTAGATATGAAGATAAAAACGTAAGGAACTAATTTATATAAGGATCAGCACCCTATGAAGTATAATTATATAATGAAGAATATAGGAAGCAATATGAAACATGTTTAACATTTTACTGACATCCTGTAGCAAATAGAAGTATTCTAGTCAAGTGAAACTGGCAGATGATCTAGGTCACACAAATATTACTCAAAGTCCATGGGTCATTTTCTATGGTTCTCCAGAGCTTAGACATAGTGAGCAAGGATGGATAAGGTCTGGACCCAGAAGGACTGGCTCTCCACTTTCCCTAAACAGTGAAATTGGTGCTTTCAGAGGCGCACCAACACAGGAAGTGACCTCCATATTGGATTCAGAGCTCTGATGCACACCTACACACCACCCTGTTTAGCAGCTTAAAGGTGGTGACACAGCTCTGACAGCCCTACCCTGGCACTCTAGCCAGCCTCCAAGGTAGAAAGTTCAGTGCTGAAGAGGTGGCTGTTATACAATCCTACAGGACGTCATAGTCTTTTACTGACCATGTAGCACACCATAGCCCTTTGAGGGCAACCATGATGCTGATGTGGCCCTTGAGGAAAATGAGTTTGACACTCCTGATTTAGGTCTACATCCTAGCCTCAATGGAGGACTATGCATCAGGTTGTTTGCACTTTATTTAAATCATCCATGCTAGTTTACCCAATTTTTAATTAAAAGTAGACTTTATACCATTCAGAAACTTTTGAGAAGAGTTGGGTTACAGATCATTTTAGATGTCCTTGTGTGGTGCTAACCTGTTGTAGCTGCTCTGGGGGTGCCTCAAACTTTGTCGAGACCAAGTATGAGAGACGATAAAAAGAGTATTTGAGCTAGAATTAGACTTCAACTTACTAGTTTTTCAACTTCGTTTTGTATATGGGAACAAAAACTTAAAAGGGGTTTTGCCACAATCTCATTTCATACCTCCTGCATCCAGCGCTTCAGCTCTGTGTGCTCAGAAGGGAGCGTGTGTGATTTGTTTGAATTGCATATCATGTGATCCAGCAGGATGACATCACCATGCCCTTCCTCTCTGTACTCAAAGAAAGGTCTGTTTATGTGTAGAACTGTAAATAGCTACAATGTAGCTCAGAGGTAGAAATTTTGCCTCCAGGCACAAGGTTCCTCAATTCAAATCCCTGCAGGAACCAAACCTGAGGATTTTATTTATCTTTATCAATGCACAGACCTCATTGAGGTTTCTTTTTTAAGGGGGCGTGTGTGATTTGTTTGAATTGCCTATCATGTGACATCACCATGCCTTTCCTCTCTTTAGTCAAAGAAAGGTCTGTTTATGTAAAGCATTGTGAATAGCTGAGAGGTAAAGTTTTTGCCTCCAGGCAAAAGGGTCCTTGGTTCAAATCCCTGCAGGAACCAAACCTGTGGATTTTTTTCTCTTTATCAATGCACCTATCTCACTGAGGTTTCTTTTTTATTTATTTGCACTGTTTGACTAATTACTAAGGAACACAGAGGACAGGAGTAGAGTGACAGCACCCGGGGTTTGAACACTCAGTAGCTGCTTGAGAGGAGAGGTGATGTCTGAGCATGTGCGACCAGGACTGAGGAGCTCTCAGCCCTGGTCGTATCCCCTGGAGATGAGCTGTAAACAATGGATCACTAAAGGAGCAGCTAAAACAAAAACTGTGCAGAATTTTTAATAATAATGAATGGTGGAAATGTTTGTTATTTCATTTGCAAGTTTCCCACGTCAATTTTACTTTGTGTCAAAACCCCTTTAACAGAAGAGATTGGAGAAGAAACTGGAATATTCTGGCTAATATTTGACTTGAGGAGGAAAAGTAACAAGAAATTTAGGACATCAATATAGAAAAAACAATTCTCCTTATGGATAGTGATGACCGTAATGCAGACTTGTGTTGCGATTGTGCAGAATACAACAGTTCCTCTCAGTAGTTGTTGAGGGACTCCAACGCTGTGATTTCGACCTGATGATTTCAAGGTTGCTTCTTTCAGAGGTTCTCCTCTTTTAGCCTCTGAATTGCTCCAGTTTGTCTGATCCTTGTTTTATTGCCTTGTCTGAGAGGAGGATATTCAACATCGTGCCTTAGACTTACTCCCCACCTCCTGCAAAATGACTGAGCAGCTTTGGTTTAATATCTCTTGGCTTTCAAGATAGGCTCCAGCACCCAGGGGAGACAGCAGAAGATCGGAGGAGATCACTGTATATATATTAGTGTTTGGATACGAATAGCGACATCTCCTTATAGTGCAGAATATACGATCATTGCATCTAAGGAGGCAGCGTGGTCATGAAGACGCGATGACTGGTAAATGAGTACTAACGTGCATGTAATAATATTGACATAAACACAATAAATATCTACATAACAAATGTAAGCTGTATTATAACAATCATCATGCAAATGGCGTGTTTGTAGCACTGGGGAATACACTACATGAATTAAAGAACACTACACCATTTGATAAATTTGGGTAACACATGGATACGAGAGGTATTGCTATGTCATGCACATGTTCTCCTCTAATATATCTGTTGGACTAAATCGAAGACATATATCTATATAATATGCAATATAAAAAGCATCATGACTAGACCGTATTTATTTTTATTATCAGAGCTAATATTAGCTTTAATGAATAATCCCACGCAATAGCTTCGAGACAAACAGTAGCTTACTAGGTTGCTGAGCAACATTCCCGGGTGACCCTGCATAAGCCCAATGTAAAATTGCCCCACTTAAGCTTTGACATGGTTTTTATGGTGTCATAGTTCAAAGACTGTATATACTGGGGAACCTGGGAGCCTCATGGCCATAACAGAGCCAGATAAGTTTCAATATCTGATATTCAATAGGGGTGTCTGAGGGGCTGAGATTGTGGCAACTTTAGGAACAGAGCTGTAACTTAAAGGGGTTGTCTAGTTTAGAAAACAATTTTTCATATACAGGCAGTCCCCGACTTACACCGTTCCGACTTACATCTGTCCCCTAGTTACAAACTGAGACTTATGGGGCATGCGGGCACTTGTAGTTCCATGTTCCACAGCAGATAGTAGCTGTGGAATGACAATTTCCAGCAGTACATGAGGTGAAAATTAGGTGAAATCTTCTTAACAAGGGCACAGACAGCAAATCAAATGTATAAACCCTTCCCTGCACTATCCAAAACTAAAAAAAAAAACTTTTGTGCTCGAATTACATGTAATAAATCTACCTGTTCTGACTTACATACAAATTCAACTTAAGAACAAACCTACAGTCCCTATCCCGTCCTAACCTGGGGACTGTCTGTATTCTGTTAGAGAATTCTGAGTTAATAGAAGGGTGCTCCCTGTTCAGGATCCTCAGCTTTTGGCTAAGAATAGCTATAAAGTCTTTCGCTTTCCCCAAAGATTACAGCAGATGTCTGGGGATCCCACCAGGGGGAAATTTTGTGATCAGATTATTTTTTAAGGGACCTATCTAACAAGTAGGGAGTGTCTACAATGGAGAAATCTGCTTTAAAGGGAACGTGTCATCAAAAATGACTTATTGTTTTACTCACGTTTTTATGTTAAACACATTTTTTAAGAATTGCTGGTTATATTTTTTTAAAATTTTCCATATCACTTTCAATATTTTTTAATAATTCCTGCAGTTTTCACTTTGGCAACTAAGCCTAATAATTGTCTGACACGTCCTGTTCTGTAGAGGGACATTCTCGGTTGTCTGCTCATTATCAGCACAAAGAGGGTCAAACAAAAAGGAGACACCAGTGTGAATAGATAACACCGGATCCACCAGTAACAAGAGGAGATAGTCACAGTTCACCCTTTCACCTCCCTGCACAGTGATTTCTTCCCAGGTCACAGAGCATGACTAGAAAACTCTCCTATAGGACTGAGTCAGTCTTAAGGCTCCTATGTGCATGAAGCTTCTGTAAAGCATCTCTCTGATTGCTGTCAAAGCAGTGCAAACAAGGCCTAGTGGCCAAAGTGAAAACTGCAAGACTTAAAGGGGTTTTGCCACGAAGTAAAATTGACGTGGGAAGTTTGTAAATTAAATAATAAATATTTTCACCATTCATCATTATTAATAATTCTGCGCCGTTTTTGTTTTAGCTGCTCCTTTAGTGATCCATTGTTTACAGCTCGTCTCCAGGGGATACGACCAGGGCTGTGAGCTCCTCAGTCCTGGTCGCACATGCTCAGACATCACCTCTCTTCTCAGGCAGCTACTGAGTGTTCAAACCCCAGGTGCTGTCACTCTACTCCCATCCTCTGTGCTCCTTAGTAATTAGTCAAACAGTGCAAATAAATTAAAAAAGAAACCTCAATGAGGTCTGTGCATTGATAAAGAGAAATAAAATCCTCAGGTTTGGTTCCTGCAGGGATTTGAACCGAGGACCCTTGTGCCTGGAGGCAAAATTTCTACCTCTGAGCTACATTGTAGCTATTTACATTTCTACACATAACCAGACATTTCTTTGACTACAGAGAGGAAAGGCCTGGTGATGTCATCCTGCTGGGTCACATGATAGGCAAATCAAACAAATCACACACGCCCCCTTTTGAGCACACAGAGCTGAAGAGCTGGATGCAGGAGGTATGAGATGAGATTGTGGCAAAACCCCTTTAAGAATTAATAAAAAATATTGAAAGTGATATGAAAAATTTAAAAACATCCACAAATTCCTAAAAAATGTGTTTAACATAAAAATGGGACTTAAACAATGACTCATTTTTGGATGACACATTCTCTTTCACATCAAGTTGCAGCAACTATGGCACCAGAACTGCTAAAAGTGTCCACTTCTGGTCATTCTTTCTAGGGCCACACCTAAGGGCACAGCTATGTTTATTTGGTTCATGTATGGAGCTCCAAAGATAATGTTTGTACATACAGATCCATGCATACACTGATTTAGCAATGTGCTTATAAGATCATTCCATTTTTCTCATAAGAGGGATAAGGTTGTGTCTCGCCAACAAGGACCAATTTCTCATCTCCTTTATGTAGCCTTGCACATAGCATGATTTAGAAACAACTGCTATGACTGGTAATGACAAGACTTTACTATTAGGGCTTCTTACATTCCTGTTATGGGTAAAATTTCTCTTTAAATAGTGGGGGATAGAGGGACAAATGCCTTGGGACTTGTTTCATTGATCTATTGAGACACTAGCATGTACTGGGCTATCCACACAGGGCTGGGACAAGGTATTCTGGTGCCCTAGGCAAATAAGGCATGTAGCGCCCCCACCCCTCTCAATGTAAAATTCAGCCCACTCCATACCTATTTGCACCCCCTTCCTGCCTGGGATGAAGTGGAGCCCTAGGCGGCCGCCTACCTTCGCCTACCCATTGTCCCGGCCCTGCATCCACATGATCTTAAAGAAAATGTGAGTTATCAAACCGGACCACTTTTTATTGCACCATGGTCCAATTTCAAGTATTGACGCATTTAGTAGTGGATAGGGGTTAGCATGGATACTCTGATGATATGTGGCTATACAGTCCTTTATGCAGCTGAAAGACTTTTGGCAGTAAATGCTACCGTAGATCTTCTATGCGATCTGAGCAGATGGTTTTAGCCTTTCCCCTCCATGTGTATCAATGAGCATTGGACTACTGGTTGTCCATCCTTGGACCACTTTTGGTACTAACCTTCTCAACACCTTACAAGATCTGATGGTTTGGAGACTCTCTAACCCAGTTGTCTAGGCACCAAAATTTGGCCTTTGTTAAAGTCACTTGCAGCACATTGACTTCAAGAACTTATATAACTTATATCTCCTATATATCACCCGTTTGTCATCTAATAATCGGTGTCATTCATCTCGTCTATCACTTGGCAGAAGTTTTGATGTTATCAGTGTATACTATGTATAGAAATATTTACCCCTGGATGGTTTGACTCACCCATTGAGTATTAGGGAAGCCACAGTGGGTGAGCTCAGCACCCCATAGCTGAACACCACACGATGAGCCATATGCTCATTGTCTGCCGTCCACCTTGCTTACTGATTTCTGTCTCCTGATGAGGTAAAGTAGGTACCGAAACATGTTGGGACCCTACGTGAGGTGGGAACTGTATAAGCATATGTAAGTTATACTTTTTTATAGCATCTTTGTATGTAACAGCTTGATGTGTTGTTAGCACTAGGGTGTAATAGGGAAATTTTGCACAGGGATAAGGTTCCGGACGGGGTCGTCCTTATCAGGACGTTGGTTCCCTGTAAATTAGGTAGCATTAGGCTGATAGGATCTGTAACCGGTCTGGATAGGGTGTGTGGCATTACTAAATATTGGCCTCATTCACTCCTTTCTTGCTACCTCTATTTACTATTTTTACCCCAGTATATATCTGATAGGTAGAGGTGTAACTTAATGCTCTTGGGTCCTAGTGCAAAAAGTGAAATGGGGCCCCCTAGTTACCATGCGCCATTTACAATACTGGTGTCTCCTTATGTGGCAGGTGGACTGTTGAGCCCCCCAAGCTGCAGGGCCCAATAGCGACTGCTACCGCTGCACCCCCTATAGCTACGCCCCTGCTGATAGGCTACAACTATCTTGTTTTTGAGATGGCTATACAGTAATGTTGTTTCTTATTTTTGGCTCTTTCAAGTGTGAGAAAATCATTTTTTAACTAATGTAATAAAAGTTATATTTTATTATTTAATTTGCCTTTCAATATTTGTAATTTAGATTTATTTTGGCATATTGGAAATAAACTCACATGCAAATTTAATCTTTTTTTTGTGGGTTAGTATATAAGCCACAGTGGGTCCATTGCTAGTGAGAGTATTCCTTAGTTGTAAGAGCAGGACCTGAAAAAAGAAATGAAAATAGGCGCTTCTCCAATGCATTTTAATAAGAAGTGTATCAGGGCAAAGGGGTCTATGACTTTCAATGCCATCACTCGAAGAGAAGAAATGAGTGGTTCAGCTTAGGTATGGCCCCATGTGGCCGCCAATGGCAGCGCGAGATATTGGTAAACTTGTATCGCCATTGACCATGACATGGGAGCATGGTTTCAACTGCATGCGGCCGGCCTCACCTGAAGTCCTTAGTAATTTATCCAACACTTATGATTTGTACAGTAACTCTTCCTATATCTTTTCATGGTCTTATTATCACATGTGCTACTTTGGGTATGAAGAACTTGTACTCGCTCTATTTTGCCCTCAATATTTCTTTTTAGCAAATTCAAGTCCTGCATCACCATATACACATGAACATTTTTACGTGTATGTTTAGGCTCCAGCACAGATAACGCTGATTACCAACATTTATTCTCTTTCTATTCAAATCCTATCTTCAGATGCATGAATCACTTAATTCCAATGATACACAATAGGAGCAATCTTAAAGGGAACCTGTCACATAGTTCATTCCCTCCTTGCTGAGGACAGCACAAGCCAGTGTCAGACCTGCTGTTTCCAGCGCTGTGTCCCTTATTCTGTAAGATGCTGGAGTTTTAGAGCATTTACCCCTCAAATCTGATTCATGAGTAGGTGTTAGCCCCGCCCACCAAAGACTAGACCCACCCACTGACAGTTATTCACATGTTTCTACCTATTCAAAGTAATAGGTTTGTCAGTTGAGGTAGGCGGGGCTAGCCTCCGATTGGCCGGGTTTGAAAAAAAACTGACTCTTTGAAGGACTCTTCGAATGACTCTTCTGGCTGAAAACTGCAGCTTTGAGCATTAAATACATGAAAACTGCAGCATCTTACAGAATAAGGGACACAGTTCTGGGAACAGCAGGTCTGACACTAGCTTGTGCTGCCCTCAGCAAGGGGGGCATAAACTATGTGACAGGTTCCCTTTAACTCCAAGAGTTTCCGAGAAGTCTCTTTCTGAGGCATTGAAAGTCTTCAATAAACCCATGTTCTTCTGGTAAAAATCTGAATATTATTGATGAAATATATACCTGCCTTAATCTTGATCCTAACCCAAACATGTAAGCATTAAGATTGTTACAGTTGTAAATTCTCACTAATCCTGTTAATCCCCATCTATCAGAAGAGACAATAGGCAGCCACAGTAGAATATTTTCATTGCTAAGTACTGTTGTTATTATTCTCCGAAATGTTGGATTAGAAGTCGAGCTCCAGAATAACTCCCAACTTCAAATTGCTCCTCATCTATCTTTAATATGTCGTGGAGTGCAAAAAGGCGATTTCGACTCTCCACACGCCTATATAGGCGCTCTCCCTAAGGAGAGATCTTCCTTTTCTAACCATAGAACTATAACACATGGCTTCCAAACTTTTCACCATTGTTTTAGATTGTGGAATTAGTACTTTTAGCTCTGTCATCTAATATGTATACTTGCTAACTTTCCAAGACTGTCCTGGGCTCCCAGAGGAGTTGACGAGTCTCCTTGAGAGGCTGGATGGTGTGAGCTCAGAAGCTATGTCCGCACCACCCGCTGTGGGAGCTGGATGTATTGTAATGTATAGCTGAGCCTCTACTGCTGCGGATGGGATCAGATATAGCTCATGGAATTTTAAACAATACGACCAAACAATGGCGAGGGCGCTATGATACAACCAGATAAGGCCATAAGTTTTTTACATTTTTTTTTTTTTTAAAACATGTTTTTATTAAGATTTTGTGACATAACAGGAACAAAATATATAAGTATATATATAAAAAAGAAGATAAATATAACATATTCATCTGCCAGGTGTCCAAGCGATAAAGACATGTACAATCGCTAAATAGTTTTTTACATTTTAATCCAATAATTCAACCATACAGTATCCGAATAACAGCACAACACATGCCCAGCTCTCTACCGTCTAGCCCTCTCAGGAGCTCTTTTTGGGCAGTTCCTCTGCCTGAAGGTCCCACTTGCATCTAAATTTTGATTGGTTGGGAAAGGTACTGGCCTGGTCTAGTGTGGAGACCCTTAGACATCATTTTTGGACCTCAAGTGGTGGACGCCAAGTGGCTTGTAGTAACCTGGCACCCCTGGCAGTATCTCAGATACATCCTTCACATCTGATAAAGAGAAGACATGAAGTTTCCAATGAAAGGACTTCTGTATACAAACAGTGACAAACCGGCAAATTGTCCTTTTATATTTCTTTGTGGTAATATATACACAATATTCAGTACATCACATGGTTACTGACCTAAAGAGGAAATTGCATAATGCACCCGGTATCCAACAAAAATGCTTGACTACTCCAACGTATATACCTGGAATAACGAATATGTCCCTAAGTAATAAAGAGACATGAATACTGATTATATTACATGGTTTTAATATCAATGAGAATATTACTTTAGTGTGTATCCAGTTTAATTTATATAGATCTGTACTGTATTCTTCACTTGACATTGAGCCAAGAAGGACGTGTAGTCTGGGACAATCTGACCATCAACCCCATATTGTGGCTGTAGTTGTCAGGCAGTATAAGGTTACATATCCGTCTGTCCCAAATGACTCCGCTACTCATCTCAAAACTGGATGGCATTGTGCTGCTAGCTGAGGAGCGAGAACCTGTTACAACTGCAACTGGACAAACCACGTGTGTTTTACTGTGATTTGTCGTGGTTTTGCAAGCCAGCGATTGGCCATGTGGTTCCTACAGATAAATAACCCGCAGTTTCCATATTTCACCTAAAGAAAGTTTTTAATTTGACAATTACTGCATCGTAAAACAGCAAATCAAGTTCTTTTGGTGCCGATTTTTTGTGCTTTTACTGCAAAAGAACCGCACCATGTGAAAGCATCTTAAAGGGGTTGTCTCACTACAAGGATTGCTGCTTTTTATGTTAAAGATCTTGCAAAAACAAGTCACTTTGCAATAAATGTCCATTAACTACCTATTCCTAGATATCCCCTCTTGTATGGGCTGCATCAGCTCCTATAGCTACAGACCTGTTTGATCTCTCCTGATAGGCTGCCAGCACTGGTTGCTATAGCTACAGACCTGTGTGATCTCTCCTGATATGCTGCCAGCACTGGTTGCTATAGCTACAGACCAGTAGTACAAGCCCCTACATTCAAAATGAAACCAAGAAAACAGGACTGAGGTGAGATGAATCAATGTAGTGAGACAACCCCTTTAACAGCGGACACACCCTGTTATTCTCCATCTCAGCCTGTGATAGGAATAACCAGAAGTTCTAACACTACCTGTAGGTGGAATAACTCTTTAATTCTGCTATTTAATCCTAAAAATGTTTCATATAAATAGCTTCCCGCATATTAATCTTTATAACTATTTTGTGTTTTTCATATTCTGTACTTCCTTCTGTTTCTAAGAGTTTTACCATCTTCTTCCCGCGGTAATGAAAAAGAAAGTTTCCTTAGTAATTAACACCCACTAATAGTTATGAACTAAAAACTAGTTTGTAATGGTTCATAAACACTCTGCTCTTAATTACTTTTAATAGTAACAGAAAGTTACTATTAGTGTTACATCATAAACCGTAGTAAATGAGCACATTACATAACATACACAGATGATTGTGCTCAGTACAGGTAGAGAAGGAGCTAACAATAGACAAATCTAGAAAGTTAATTAATCTATATGGGATGTCTTTAACAGGTACTGATGCTCTGAACCGGGGTGGAAGAAGATATATATATATACATATATACACACAGTATCTCACATAAGTGAGTACACCCCTCATATATGTTTTTATAGGACAACACTGAATGAATATATGACACTTTGGTACAATGTAAAGTGGTCAGTGTGCAGCTTGTGTAACAGTGTAAATTTGGTGCCCTCAAAATAACTCAACACACACATCAATGTCTAAACTGCTGGCACGGAAGTAGGTGCACCTCTAAGTGAAAATGGACAAATTGTGCCCAAAGTGTCAATATTTTATGTGGCCACTGTAAAGGTTCGGTGAATTTGCTGGACCACCGCAAGCGATGATAGTTTAGCCACGCCAGGGAGCGGAGTCTAAGTAGCCCCCGGTAATCACCAGAGCCCGCCGCAAAGCGGGATGGACTTGCTGCGGCGTGAGGCTACCAGGTCGCTACCCCTGACGTGACTTGCTTGCTTTGGCGGCCGGGGTAGTGCGTGGTACAGAATCGTAATCCAGAGGCGTAGTCAGGGACAGGCAGAAGGTGAGGGCAGGCGGCAGAGGTTTGTGGTCAGAGACAGGCAGAAGGTCAGGGCAGGGGGCAAACAGGCAAGGTCAGGAAACGTAGGGGAACGGTCTGGTACACGGGTATCTATATGGACTCCTACACTCACTAACGACCAGGAACGCACACCAACAATCTGGCAAGGAGTGCTGGGGGGCGTATTCCTTATATAGGACCAGCGCCCGGCAAAAAACCAATTACCGGGACACTGGCCCTTTAAATCCGGACCAGCCGTCGCGCGCGCGCCATAGAGAGCGGGTACGTGCGTGGCAGCTGGGACGGACCGTCTCAGCGTACACAAGAACGTGGAGTGGTAAGAGAGCCGGCGCCCGACAAGCAGGGGGATGGTCGCAGGCAGCGGCGGCACCTGCGCCGGACCCCCTGCGGGCAGGAGGGGCGGCCGCGGAGAGCAGCGGCGCCCGCGACCCCCATGACAGCCACCATTATTTTCCAGCGCTGCCTTGTCTCTCTTGGGCATGGAGTTCACTAGAGCTTCACAGGTTACAGCCACCGAAATCCTCTTCCATTCCTCCATGACAACATAACGAAGCTGGTGGATGTTAGGGACCTTGCGCTCCACCACCTTCCGTTTGTGGATTTCCCACAGATGCTCAATAGGGCTTAGGCCTGGGGACCTGTTTGGCCAGTCCAGCACCTTTACCCTTGTTTTCTTTATCAAGGCAGTGGTCGTCTTGGAGGTGTGTTTGGGGTCATTATCATGTTGGATACTGCCCTGCTGCCCAGTTTCTGAAGGGAGGGGATCATGCTCTACTTCAGTATGTCACAGTAAATATTCATACCTCCCAACTGTCCCTATTTTGGAGGGACTGTCCCTATTTTTAACCGTTGTCCCTCTGTCCCTCTTTGCTCTATAAATGTCCCTCTTTTTCATTTGAGAAATAGATTTGCTTCAATAAACTGACTACCTTGCTGTAAAAAGTATCTGATTGCTTCCTCGCTGTATATTACATAATAATTTACTTAATATTTCATCATTGGATACAAAGAAACCCTGAGAATGTGTCCCTTTTTGGGTGTCTAAAAAGTTGGCATGTATGTGTATGGGCGTGGTTAGAGGCGTGTCTTAGTATGATGTCATGTGTTTGAGCGTGGTTAGAGGCGTGGCCTGATGTGTCCCTCTTTGCAATCTCTAAACATTGGGATGTATGCATATTGGCATCCATGGTTCCCTCAATCAGTTGTAGCTCCACACAGTCTGTAGCACTCATGCAGCTAGGGGCATAACTTAAGAAGCCTGTTCCCCATAGCAAGCATTGGGATAGTCCCTACCCTGCTTCAGCCCCCCCCCCCCTTCCGCCTCCTTGACCACAAACACTTACCTGAAGCTCTTAAGTCCTGCAGTTACTAGATGATGAGTGAATACCTCACCATACATATCACCATCATACTGCTACTAAACAATTCCCACTATACCCAGACCAACATAACCAATAACACTACTACATATGGACCTGATTATACCATCGGAACATGACCACAAATTACCACCACATAGTTACTGAAGAATACCCCTACACTAATACTGAATAAAGATCTGTATACAAAGACCAATATTACCGCCATATAGTGGTATATGCCAGTGTACGCAGGTACCCTACAGACTGTATATTACCTCCATACAGTGGTAGATACGTGTACACAGGCTCTCCAGACTGTATATAATCACCATACAATGTCCATATAGTGGTATATACCAGTGTACACAGGTGCCCTACAGACTGTATATTTCCACAATACAGTGACCACATAGTGGTAGACAACAGTGTACAGACTCTGCGGATATATAAGTGATTACAGTGCAGTTACATCCTGTGACTCACAGGTGACGTTTCTCTGACGTCCAGACAACCATGATGACTTCTCCTGGCCACCACTCTTCCCTGCAGATTTGAACATAAATATCTTAGAATCCTCACTTTTCCAGCACCTCACTCTCTGCCCCCCCACCTCTGTACAAACTTCCAAGAGGTGGAAGAGCAGGTACAGGCCATAGCTTAGAGGTACAGTCTCCTAGAGGGGAGGGGAGGAACAGAGGATTGTGTTACAACCTGTACCCTTCAGAATCATGTTACCAGGTATTTCCCTATTAGATAGGTTGTTAGGCCCTAGGTAGGTTGGCTGGTTGTCCCTAGGTAGGTAGGCTGGTAGGGCCTAGGTAGGTAGGCTGGTAGGCTCCAGTTAGGTAGGCAGTACATAGCCCCCAGGTAGGTAGGTAGATTTGCCCTAGGTAGGTAGGCAGTAGTTAGGCAGATCTCAGGTAAGTAGGCTACAAGTAGGCAGTAGTTAGGGCCCACTTAGGTAGGCAGCCCCCCGGTAGGTAGGTAGGCTGTAGGTTGGCCCCCGGTTGCTAAGTAGACAGGTAGGCTGTAGGTGGGCCCCAGTTAGCGCCACCCATGTAAGCCGGCGCCTGGTAGGCTTAAGGCCTTAGGCCTACCAGGCAGATGACTGGAGCGCTGGCGGCGCTCTGCTATGGTAAGACTGGGCAGTCCTACCTTTGAACACTCTCGATAGAAGGCCCAAGCATTCAGAGGCAGGATGTGCCAGGCCCCACAGCTCTGTTATGTTCAGTGCCAGTGGGTGCAGGAGTGGAACTACCGGGGTAGCAGAAGCACTAGCAGCTGCCACAGGGCCTCGGCCCTATCGCAGCTGCTATATCTGCTACCCTGGTAGTTACGCTCCTACATGCAGCCCCAAATCATGACAATCCCACCACCATGCTTGACTGTAGGCAACAAACACTTGTACTTCTCACCTGGTTGGCCCCGGACACACATGACACAGCCTGAACCAAATAATTTTATCTTGGCCTTGGCATGGTTCCAGTAATTCTTATTCTGCTTGTCTTCACCAAACTGTTTGTAGGCTCTCTTGTGCATCATCTTTAGAAGAGGCTTCCTTCTGGGACAACAGGCATGCAGACCTATTTGATGCAGTGTGTGGAGTATGGTCTGAGTACTGACAAGCTTGCCTCCCCCCCTCACCCCCCTTCCATGTATTTAACCTCTGTAGATTAATCTCTGACCGCACTTACATGTCTATTTTTAAAAGACAGTCCCTGGATATGATGCTGAGCACGTGCACGCAACGTGTTTGGTCGACCATGGCGAGGCTTGTTCTGAGTGGAACCTGTCTTGTTAAACCACTGTTTGGCCACTGTGCTGCAGTTCAGTTTCAGGATGTTGGAACTCTTCCTAAAGCCTAGGGCATCTTTATGTAGAACAACAATTATTTTTTTCAGATCTTTAGACATTTCTTTGCCATAAGGTGTCATGTTGAACTTCCAGTGACAAGTAACTTCCTTGTAACACATTTTCATGGAGGGAAAATTGCAAATTGGGCACAATTTTGTCCATTTTTATCTTAGAGGAACACTCAATGTTGCCAGCAGTTTAGACATTGATGGTTGTGTGTTTGATTATTTTGGGGGGCCAAAAAAATTTTACCTTTTTATACAAACTTCACCAAAACCCAAACATCCCAAAGGTCTATCAAAAAAGCCCCCAACTTTATTGAAAAAATTATATATTTAATCACCCCAAAAAAAAAAAAAAGGGTTTTGAACAAAAAAAAAAATAACAAACCCACAAGTACAACACATGAAAAATGCTTAAAATGGAAAGGGCCTTTTGGAACACAAAATTATCCTAAGAGTATCTCCCATAAAAATTTTCAAAAATATTAATTAATATGTGCCCAAAATCCTTTAGTTTAAATAACGGGAGTCATAGCAAAAAAAAAATTATACAAAAGGGACTACAGACCCAGTGTGCAGCACAAAAAGGCCCCCATCATACTTTTTCCCCCAACACCTGGGGGATGTTTTGCGCCCCAGCCTCGCTGTTTTAAAAAAATGTTAAAAATGGTTAACATGACTCTTGGTTCCCTCTCCCCTCCCTTTAACGGGCCTGGAGTTGTGGGGTATTCATCACCCGGTTTCCCAAAAGAGCATTTTTTTAAAAATGAATTTGTCATCAGTGTTTGTGGAGGCAAAGGATTGCCCACTTCTTTCCCAATTTTGTGGACTCTTCCCGTTTTCTCTGTACCCCCTTTTGGGCAAACCTTTTGGTGACCCCTCTGTGCAATCAAAGGCTCAGTGGCCCCCTTCCATCGGGAGAGCATTCTGTTGGGGGGGGGGGAAGTTTCCCACAATGGCATGTTGCGGTTAATAAAATTGAAGGGTTTGGTCTCATGATGTCAAAATTTGAACAGCATAATGAGGGGGACTGTTTAAACCCCAAATTTGAAATTGACCCCCAAAAAATTTATTTGGGGGATTCGGGGATCAAACCCCTTTTGGGGGAAAATTTTTGCGTTTCAGCAAGTTTAAAAAAAAAGTACTAAAACTTTGGGAAATTTTGGGGAAGGTGCATTTTAAAGGGGTAAGGATTGTCTGTTTTCTTTTTAAAGTTCTTTTTAAAAAAAAAATTTCAAAAATTTTTTTTAAAAAAAAGGGCCAAATATTCCTGATTTTTTGGGGGCGGGTGTGTGGTGTATTGTGTGTATATATATGTGTGTGAAATATTTGTGTGTGGGTGTGTGTGTATGTATATATATTTTCGATATATATATATAATTTATGTAATTTATATATATATTTATATATACAGTATATTTTATATATTTTTTGTATGAAATTTTATTTTATTTTATATATATATAAAAATATATATATATTTATATATATTTGGAGATGTGTGTGTTTTTTAACAAAAAACAAATGAGACCAAATAACCTTTTTTGTACCCCCCAAGAATGGAGAAAACTTTAAAAGGGGATCGGGTTCCTATATTCAGGCTCGGACTGGCCCACGGGGGAAAATAGGGGAAAACCCCCGGGGGGCCCTGAAAAAATGGTGACCCTAAAGTTGTTTTTTAACTGCATATAAAATCCTCAGAAGGGGAAAAAAAAAAGGGAAAAAAAAAGAGGAAAAAAAGAAAAAAGCAGAGTACAGGAGGCATTTCAGTTTTTCCCCCGAAAATTTGTAGGGTGGGCCCCTAAAAAAAAAAATACACCTGTGGGCCCAAAAAAAACCCAAAATTGGGGGGGGCCCCTAGAGTCAACTTCACCTGGGGGGCCCTGGCCCCCCCAGTTCCGAACACTGCATTTATTGATAATTTTTTTTCCCCCTTTGGGAGAAAAACGCAGGGGAAAGCTTAAAAAACCGGACGTTGTTGCTACATGAGGGTGTACATGTGTTAATGTAATGTATTTTTTAATCCATTTGCACATGTAGGAATGCCTAGAGCAGCTGCAAGGAATTTCCTTCAATTCAGGATGCAACAAATTTTGTGAACTGTCCTGCAAATTTTTTTTATTTTTTTTTACATTTTTTGGTTATCACAAGTGTAGCAACATGTATAAATCTATGTAGTTTTGTACTTCTAGGATAAAGAATCCAATCAACTATTGTTTGGGGTTAAAATTTAAAGTTTTAAAAATTTTTTAAGGAAAACAATTTAAAAAAAAATTTCAATTGTGTATATAAGAATAAAATATTTTGGGACACTAATCTTTTCGGGGTTTTATGTATTTTAGAAGTCAATTTCAATAGCTTGTAACAGAATATTTTGCAGATTTTTTGGGACCCAAATGGAGTTTTTTTTGTTTTGGCTCAAAAACTGAATCGTAACTTGCCACAAACTTGGCTTAAAAAACTATTTTGTGATAAGTGGGCCAAAATTATGAATCCCACATGTACATTTATGCTTGTTTTTTTTTTAGCCAAAACCCCGTGATTTAAATACAAAAAAAAGTAAAGATTTTTTTTTCCCTGCATACCTCTTTTATTTAAATCCACTCCTGGCTAAGGCTATGGGTGATGGCTAGGGAACAAGCCTCATACCTATGGGAAAAAAAAAAGGAACTATTTTTTAGGATTTTGCCCTTTGATTCCTCCCTTTTCCTAGAAATTTGCTTTTTAGTATGCTTTCCATCCATCTACACAGAACTTAGTTGTGGATTTTTATTTCTGAGGTCTAATTGAAAATCCACAACAATTCTGTTGCATCTAAATACGTCCCATGCATATTTACTGACTTCTATTTATCTACCCATTTTAGAAAGAGAGAGAAATTACATAGATTCAGCAAATATTTTCTGACTCCATCCATTTTATAGAAATAGAGAGGAATTCAGAAATTTTTTTCTATATCTATTTCTCCATCTATTTATTTATTTATTTATTTATTTTTTAGCAAGAGAGAAATTGGATCACTAGAGCGAATATTTTCTGACTCCTATCTAATTTCTTTCTAAAAATAAATAAATGGGTAGATGGATAGATAGTTGGATACATAGGTAGAGAAGATATTTTCTGACTTCTGTTTTTTCCATCCATTTTTGTAAAAAGAGGGAGAAATTGGAGCAATTTATTTTTGCCCAAAACATCTATCCATCCCTTTCCAAAAAAGAAAAAAGAAAATTTTGTTTTTGCAATTAGTTTCTAACGATCTGTCTATTTCTAGAGAGAGAAACTGGATTTTAAAAAAATAATTTCTCATTAATTTTTATATTTTTCTATGTTTTAGAAAGTAAGAGTAAATAAAATGAATAGTCCTTAAAAAAGGAGTCAAATTTTTTGCTGAATCTATTTTCCCTCTCTCGTATTCTAGAAATAATTGATGGATACATAAATACAGAAAATATTTTCCTTCTATATAACTGTCATCTATCTAGGTCTAAAAATAGAGAGGAGAAATTAGATAATTCGCCCAAATATTTATGGGCATTAAAATAGATAGATATGGGGGTAAAATATATCTTTCTCATATCTATCTCATATCTTTTCTATCCAAAATTTTTATTTTAATTTTCATTCTATCTTATCATATCTATCTATTCTCATATCCATCTATTTTATCTCATATCATCTATTTTCATATCTATCTATCTATTATCTATCTCATATCCATTATTATCTCATCTCTATCTTATATCTGTCTATCTCATATCTATCTGTCATCTCATAAATTTTTCTGTTTTATCCCCATATCTATCTGTCTATCTCATATCTATCTGTTATTTTCATTCTATCTGTTATCTTTTCTCATTTCTATCCCATCTTAAAATTATCTCCTTTCTATCTATCTATCTATCTATCTATTATTCTTAAACTATCTATCTTTATCTATTATCTATCTCATAAACTTTCTTTTCTCATATTTAAACTATTTCATATCTATCTAAATTTATATCTATCTATCCTTTTCTTTTCTATCTCATTTTATCTATCTATTTATCTATTATCTATTCTTTTCTATCTATTTTATATCTATCTCATATCTATGTATTCATTCTATGTATTTCATAAACTATCTTTATATCTATCTATCTATCTATCTATCTATCTATCTTTTCTTTTCTATCTATCTTTCTCAATTATCTATCTCATATCTATCTATCTCATATCTATCCCATTTTTTATCTATCTATCTCATTCCTTTTCTATCTATTATTTTTCTATCTCATATCTTCTATCCTAATTTTGTCTCCCCTTTATATTGGGCTCTCTCATTCTATCTATTCATACTATCCCATCTCATATCATCTATCTCATAAAACTATCTTTTCTATCTATCTATCTTTTCTATCTCATATCTATCTATTCATATCTATCTATCTATCGTCTGGGCTGTCTGTCTTACATCTAGAAAAAAGAGGATTTGTTTTTTGATACATCCCAAAAAAATTGGGAAAAATAAAAAGGAGGAAAATGGCTATGTTGTGTGGGAGATACAAGTGAGGGTGCAGGGGAAAAACCCCCTGTAGGGTCCCCTTTGGGGCAGGGTTTCTGTTTTCGCGGGCTTATGGCCCCCTTTTTTTTTTGGAGGAGGGGCCTTTTAAAAACAGGGTGAAAACCCTTTGGAAAAAAACAAAGACATAACCATAGAGCAGCCGATAATCATAGCGCAAGTGGAGATAAAAGGAAACAGCCGGGGAGAACGAAAACATTGTGCCGAGTATCCCGTGAAAAAGGGACGGGAGGATTTGGGTTAACAAGAAAAAGGGCCCGAAGATTTGGTGTTGTTATAGCAACTCCCTCCAATAGCCCTTTTCTGCCCGGCTGCAGAAACACGACTTTAATTAAAGTACAGAACAGGGGGTTTTGTATTCAGCTCCCAGGGCCCTTTGGGGTTTTAAAAAGGGGGGTTTAAAACGTTTCCTAAATCCCTTTGATGCATAGGGAAAGCAAACCCGGGAAAAATTTCGGGGATTTCCCCCCGGGGGAGAACAGCCCAAGTTACCTCTCTATCAAATGTAGCATGAAATCACTGGCAGGCATTGCTTGTCAAGGCAGCAGGATCACACATCCTATTAACACTAATAATTACTAATGACTCATTAATGACAGCATGGCAGGAGCTGGCTGTGACGGATGGCAGTCATTGGACTCGATGGGAACTTCAATCGCTCTAAGCAAGGGAATTGCTAATAGAAAATCCACATCTAATGGCTTAAAGTGGTGAAAGTCTAAGAAAATGTTTAAAATTTTTTTTTAAAAAAAGATGCAAAAGATCCACCAGCCAAAAGCCCATGCTACGGGATGTTCACACCTCTTTTTTTGACTCTGTCAATGGTATAAATTTAGTGACTGTGAAAACCAGTAGCCCAATGTATACCATTGTGGAGCCATGGAGGACAGTAGAGCATAGGTAGTTTTATTTGGACTACGTTTGCTCCATGTTCTACGTGTGTTTTATGGTAGACTACGCTATTGTATCTGGTACAAATAGCATGTATGTTCATCAAACTCCGCAACCATGGTCCAAATCATACTTCATTTACTCTCTTGTCTCTTAGGATATGTTCACACGGCTTATTTTGGGATGTATTTCAGTCCGTAATTCGCGCCGTACTGCGCGAATTACGGGCTGAACTACATCCCAGTCATTACGGTAATCCACAGTTCTCATAGAGAACTATGAATTACATCTCCTCTCCCTGCTCGCGCAATATGGCGAGCAGGGAGAAAGTGACATGCAACTTATTCATGGCGTATACGCGCCGTGGATAATGCATGTTGATGGGGCCGGCGAGATGCCGGCCCCCCCGCCCCACAGCAGCCGGTGTAATTGCGGGCGAAATATGTCCCCGCACTTACGCCGCCAATAAGCCGTGTGAACATGGCCTAAGGCTCCACCATGGTATAGGTCAGGCTACTGTTGTTTATTTACAGTCTCCAAATGGATACCACAGACAGAGCTTAAAAAAAGAGGTGTGGACGGCAGGGCTGCCTTAAAGGGGTGTTCTGGGACTCGCAAAAGCTCGTTTGTCTGACGGGCATGGTTTAAAAAAAAAAAAAAGCATACTCGCCTCTGTGACACTCCCGTTCCGTCCCGGTGGCCGGCCATGTTCATCTCGCTGTAGCACGGAACGTTCATCATTCACGTGATAGGTGCAGCCAATCATGTACATGTGATGTTGTGGCTTGTGGTTGGCTGAACCTAACATGTGAACGATGAACAATCCGTGCTACAGCAAAATGAACGGGGCCATTGGAGCGTCAAAGAGGTAGGTTTCTTTTTTTTCTATTTTTAATCATGCCCTTTCAGACAAATAAGCTTTTGCAAGTCCCTGTACACCCCTTTAAGTAATTTCAGGACCCCATGCTTCTAAAACATCTTGGAATCATACCCATTACCAATTTCTGTCTTGCACTATATCAGTGGGCCCCTTTTTTTATAAAATTTGATCAGAGCCTCAGACAGGAGTACTGCCAATACTGCCCTGATGGCACCCCTGGTGAATTGCCCTTTTATGTTTTAACTCCCAGGTGACCCCAAACTTCTTAACAGACTTTAATCAAGCCCCCAGTACATTCAATACCATATTTTACCTGACTTCTTACAGAGTCAAACTCTTACAAAGCATCAATAAACCTGATGAGAGCAACAGAACAAAAAACATTAAAGGCTTCCTACTGTTTAAAAAAATGCTGTTCTTCTACTCCCTCCCTCCCCCAAAAAAAGAACAACACGGCACCGCTATTGTCTTCAGGTTTTGTGTGGTAATGCAAGTCAGCTCCATTCTCTGTAGTAAAGAGTATATAGGGCCCGTATAACCTACTCCTAAGCCTGCCTACCTATATGGGGCCCCCTGTAACCTACCTAAGGCCTGCCTCCCTATATGGGGACACCTGTAACCTACCAAAGGCCTGCCTACCTAATGGGTCACCGTACCTACCTAAGCTGCTACCTATATGGCCACCTGTAACCTACCTAAGGCTGCCACCATGGTCCACTGAACCTACCTAAGGCCTGCCTACCTATATGGGTCCACCTGTAACCTACCGAAGGCCTGCCTACCTATATGGGTCCACCTGTAACCTACCTAAGGCCTGCCTACCTATATGGGTCCACCTGTAACCTACCTAAGGCCTGCCTACCTATATGGGGCCACCTGTAACCTACCTAAGGCCTGCCTACCTATATGGGGACACTTGTAACCTACCTAAGGCCTGCCTACCTATATGGGGCCACCTGTAACCTACCTAAGGCCTGCCTCCCTATATGGAGCCACTTGTAACCTACCTAAGGCCTGCTACCTATAGCTCCACCTGTAACCTACCTACCTGCTACCATATGGGGCCACCTGTAACCTACCTAAGGCCTGCCTACCCTATATGGGGACACTGTGACCTACCTAAGCCTGCATCCTATATGGGGCCACCTGTAACACCTAAGCCTCTCCTAATGGGACACTGACCGTCCCTAAGCCTGAATACCTATATGGGGCCCCCTGTAACCTACCTAAGGCCTGCCTGCCTATATGGAGCCACTTGTAACCTACCTAAGGCCTGCCTACCTATATGGGGCCCCCTGTAACCTACCTAAGGCCTGCCTACCTATATGGGGCCCCCTGTAACCTACCTAAGGCCTGCCTATATGGGGCCACTTGTAACCTACCTAAGGCCTGCCTCCCTATATGGGGCCCCCAGAAACCTACCTAAGGCCTGCCTGCCTATATGGAGCCACTTGTAACCTACTACCTGCCTACCTATAGGGCCCACCTGTAACCTACCTAAGGCCTGCCTACCTATATGGGGCCCCCTGTAACCTACCTAAGGCCTGCCTGACCTATATGGGCCATGTGTAACCACCTAAGCCGCGCACCTATATGGCCCCTTAACCTACCTGAGGTCCTGCCTACCTATAATGGGGCCCCTGTAACCTACCTAAGGCCTGCCTGCCTATATGGGGCCCCCTGTAACCTACCTAAGGCCTGCCTGCCTATATGGGGCCCCCTGTAACCTACCTAAGGCCTGCCTGCCTATATGGGGCCCCCTGTAACCTACCTAAGGCCGGCCTACCGATTTGGGGCCCCCTGTAACCTACCTAAGGCCTGCCTACCTATATGGGGCCCCCTGTAACCTACCTAAGGCCTGCCTACCTATATGGGGCCACCTGTAACCTACCTAAGGCCTGCCTACCTATATGGGGCCCCCTGTAACCTACCTAAGGCCTGCCTCCCTATATGGGGCCCCCTGTAACCTACCTAAGGCCTGCCTACCTATATGGAGCCACCTGTAACCTGCCTACGGCCTGCCTGCCTATATGGGGCCACCTGTAACCTACCTAAGGCCTGCCTGCCTATATGGGGCCCCTGTAACCGACCTAAGGCCTGCCTACCTATATGGGGCCCCCTGTAACCTACCTAAGGCCTGCCTACCTATATGGGGCCCCCTGTAACCTACCTAAGGCCTGCCTCCCTATATGGGGACACCTGTAACCGACCCTAAGCCTGAATACCTATATGGGCAGGTGTGGCGCTGTTATTTGGAGGAAAGCAGCCACATCTTCTATTTCCTTACAAGTAACTTCCATTTATGGATGGGACCAGATCCACTAGACAAGTGGTAGTTTCTGCTGCCAGATAGTGTAGGCGCATCTGTTAAGGCTGTCGGTGCACTAGAAACTGAGGTGGAGTAGATTTCTCCTACAATTTGAACCAAATTATTGTAATGTTATGTGAACGAGACCATACCCTTCCTGTTGAGCCTTGTCACCTTTTTATAAAAGTGGCACAAAAATGCCAAAGTCCCATTTGTTTGTACAAATAAGGCTTCCACATACATTTGTGATTTTGTTTGTTAGAAACGTGGTATACAAGCCTGGCATACAAGATAAGTTACCCCTTTGTATGTAGGCTGTTCCATATTTTACTATAGACTTTAGGGTAAAATCTGGTTGCACCAGAAAAACACTGGAAAATGCATTGAAAAGCGCAGTTAGACGGCCTATCCAATGTTTAGCCTTTCCACAACTGGAGAACAACTGATATATCTGTATAGGTGTCCTCACACATAGTGTATTGGCACATTTTAAACACCACCACAACCAGAACCCTTGGGGTTTAAAATTCTGGGGTACAGAATTAATATCTAGAATCTAGAAGATTTAGATGGTGGAGGGGTGAGGACATACAAATAAACTTAAAGGGGTTGTCTCACTACATTGATTCCTCTTACCTCATTCCTGTTTTCTTGATTTCACTTTGAATTCAGGGGCGTGTTTACTGGCTTCCACTAGGCTGGCTTCCACTAGGCTGTAGCTATAGCAACCAGTGCTGTCAGCCTATCAGGAGAGACCAAACAGGTCTGCAGCTGTAGCCACCTGAGGAGCTGATGCAGCCCATACAAGAGGGGATATCTCAGAATAGGTAGGACACTGGTAATGAATATATATTACAAAGTGACTTGTTTTTGCAAGATCTTTAACATAAAAAGCAATCCTTGTAGTGAGACAACCCCTTTAAGGGGAATCTTTTGCATATACCAGTTGGAGATTTTAACTCCGAATGGCCTTAAAGGAGTTGTCCCACTAGGATATGCCATCATTGTCTGATAGATCTGGTTCCCACCTCTGAGACTGCACCTATCTCCTAAACGAGCCCCCAAAATGGAGAGCTGATCACAACTCTCCCATACAACATGAATGAGAGTTCCAAGTTTAGCCGAGCGGCGATGCTCAACTGTAATCAGAACTCCCGTTCGTGTCTATGGGTGAGCCTTGACCATCTCTCCATTTTTGGGGCTTGTTTAGGAGAGCCTGGTCATACCTCTGGAACCCGCACCTATCAGACAATGATGACATATCCTAGCAACATGCCATCAGTTTCTAAAGGGGGACAGCGCCTTTAAATGGGGTTGTCTCACTACATTGATTCATCTCACCTCAATCCTGTTTTCTTGGTTTCACTTCAGGGGCATGTTTACTGGCTTCTACTAGGCTGCAGTAGAAGCCAGGTCTGTAGCTATAGCAACCAGTGCTTGTAGCCTATCAGGAGAGATCATACAGGTCTGTAGCTACAGTAACCTTTGCTGGCAGCCTATCAGGAGAGATCAAACAGGTCTGTAGCTATAGCGACCTGAGAAGCTGAGGCAGCCCATACAAGAGGGGATATCTAGGAATAGGTTGGACACTGTTAATGGACACATATTGCAAAGTGACTTGTTTCTGCAAGATCTTTAACATAAAAAGCAGCAATCCTTGTAGTGAGACAACCCCTTTAATATAGACTACGAAATGAAGTGCTTTCTTAAGGAATGTTAAGTAAAATAATAATTCCACTTACTAAGTTGTAACATCGCATTAGTAGGTCTATTATGGTAAATATATCTATGCTTGTATTGCGTTCTATAGTTCAGCAGTACCATGTGACTTTTTCATTGATAAAAAATGGCTTTTTACTATAAACAGCTGATTGGGTGATATACATCATGTGAATTGCAGCTGATTTTCTTTGAAATGGGTCACATGGTCTTTATTTGCAAAAATCAGTTTTTTTTCATCATCCTGCATTAGGTACTAACCAGAGGATTTGTTTTTTAGGGTATTACATCTGTTTTTTAGATGATTGTTTTAAGAAAATGTTGTACTTTTATTGCAACAATGTTCATTTCTTTTGTAATGTGTTGTGTATCTTCCTCTTTTCCATGATAATTATACTGAGTCTAATATTATTAAATTTATTACACCACTTTTTTTGTGCATGAATTACAAATATCCACAAATCTGCTCAAAATTCTACTGTATAAGGGTCGGGAAATAACTTTTGGTTTTGTGCCATTTTAACCCTCTAATTTGCTTTTTGTTTTCTAATTCATTGAAAAAAACAATTGCCTTTTGGGATTTAAACCAAAACCGTCTTTAGGATGGCATGCCCCAGAGAAAAAAAAATTTGAAGGGCCAAACCACGGTTTTGGCAAGGCCAATACTGTTTCAAGGTGTTCCTATGTGAATAGCCATTTTAAAGTTTGTCTTTTAACCAGTCTGATTCGATTGTCTGCTGAGGAAATAAATCTTATGGGACAAGCAAGGAAACAATACAAAATGGAGACCTGAGTCAAAACAAAGAGCACATACATGTACTTCTATATCTGAGCACCTTATGACTGTGGTAGCCTTAAGGTGGGTTTTGCCAAGATTAGTTCCTTACCCATTGTCTGCTCAAAGAGGAAAACAAAAAAGCAGAACCGGGGGGGGGGGGGGGGGGCTGAGCACAGAGCCGTAAGCAGTGTGTGTACAAAGTTTACTCAAATAATCACATTAAACCGTGGATTTTCTATACAAAAGAAAAAGGGCTTCTCCACATCCCTTTCAACTGGTTCATGTTCCCCTTATCAGTAAAGGGGGGCCCGATCAGCCCTGTCACTCCTGGGCGTGTTAATGTAAACTGCAAAGGGAAAATAAGGGGGACTGAGCAATGCGTGCTCTGAGGGTTCACTTTTTTTTAAAGACATAATTTAAAAGTGTTAAATACCCCCTTTTGGAGGACCCACTCAACTTACATGTGGCAAAACCCCCTTTAAGGTGGCTGTTTCTTTTTTGTAAATTAAAAATTTTGAAACCCTAAGGGCTTTAGAAAAAGCTCTCATTTCCAAAAAATTGGTTCTTTTTATAAAAATTACTTGATTTTTTTGTTATGTCTTTAGTATGATTATGGGGATGACAGGGCGACTTTTGGGCATACTGTTTACCCGCGAAGGGTACGATGGGAAACCTGGTGGTGGACTGTACATAATGTGGATGCTTGTGCATTTGG